>JAVJGG010000013.1:26424716-26448874 GCA_035590195.1 Aviceda cuculoides
ACCTAACCCTAAAATCGCGGGTTTGTTTGGTTTTTTTTTTTTTTTTTTTTCCCTGACGGCCATATACTATGCTGCAGTTTCATGCCTTCCAGCTTCTCTGGGTTTGTCACAGACTCCATATTACTGAAACTTCTTACAGCAATGTGAGAGTGCTTAAAACAACTTGATAGTGCTATATTTTATGGACTTCATTTGCATAAAGGAGTAAAAACTTGGTTTTCTTCTGCTATTGGGCAAACAAGCTAGACACCTATTACTAAAACCAACACCTTTCCTGTATCAAATTTTTTAGGCAACTTGAAGAGCAACTACTTTTTGTAGTGCTCCAAGATTGTTCCAATTGCAATTCTTTGAGTGAAGTGCAGTTGCAGAAGCCTCCAAGTTCACCACATACAGCCACAGATCCTTCGACCCTCTGCTCTAATTTCAGAACACAGATAATGCCATACAAACCCTGATGAAGGAAAGGACTGAGAGAGCAGCAGCACAGCTGTTTTGATGCTCTGATTCCAGAAACTGGGTGAAGTAATAAAATGAGACCTAACAAAGGAATATCCAACTGAATCATTCTTCACAGTTTGTTCCTACATTCAGTAGTTTGGAGAAAAGATTTCTTGTAGTTTGTACCACTCTGTTCAAACGATGACTCTGCTCTCCCCACCAGACTCCCAAGACAAAATATGCACAATCTTCAGAGAGATGCATGTGCGGCGCTATTTGCAGTCTTCCGATATGGCTCCTTAATAGAAATGCAAAGACCTGTGACACAGCAGCATTTAATAAGTCATTTGCTACTAGATGAAATGTTGTCATTGAGTAATGCAATTGTCCCCCATGTCCTGAGCATAACGGTCCGACATTATAGTCCTTAATTCATCAATATCCTTTCTTAGCTGACAAACGTCCAAGAGCTTCTTCGAAAGCGTTTCTGTGCTGTGGTAATTCTCATTCTCTTCAGCTGAACAGCTCAGCGCTACGAAAAACAACAACCAAGGTTAAAGCTCTAGCAACTGTGCTCCATGACTACTTGAACTAGTCACTCCCCTTTGAAATAAGGGGTAGGTCGCTTTCATTTAATTACATCAAGACAAATCATGCTGTAGTACAATGAAAAGCCAACAACATGTGGTACCGTGTGAACTTAAAGTCAATTCAGAGCCCATCAGTGCTTCTCTGAAAGACATGTTTTTCTGTTTGCACCAAGATCTAGACTTGCTAAAGTCTGATGGAGCTCAACAGCAGTGAAAAAACTGGGCAGGACAGCATTTCCTAGAAATTTTGGAGGTTTCTATAACCACTCAGAAAAAATGGATAGGAGGGCTTGGGAAATGAGCCCAATCTATGATGATGAGATAGTGCTACAGATATGGTGCACTACTCATCCTGCTGGCTGATGACGGTCTCATGGACTTTCAGATTGGCATATGCTGCACTCCCCGCTACTTCAGGGGCTTACAGTGCAGATGAATCTATGTGGCGTACGGTAGCTCTTGCTGCACAGGACACTATACTGTTACTTTTCTACCTTGCTGATGGTCCAGTTCAGAAACCAGTCTATCTGATTAATTCTAATTAAGATTAAGAAAACAATAGAGTATGATACATTTAGGTAAAAAAAAATGTAATTGTTTATTAAGCTTGTTAAAAGACAAGACCTAACACAAACTGACTACACTGAAGCTTTGTCTGACTGGCTTTAGGGTGTGCTTCTCATTTCCTGACTAAATTTAACAGCTTAGTAAGTGCTGAAGACTAGATGTGCCATTAATAGTACTGGACATGAAGTTGCTGCCATTAACAGTACCAGACACGAAGTTGCCCGTCACTAGGCTTATCTAATACACACAGATACACCACCACCCCTGAAACCAGACATATACATGTTCAAACGGTAGATGTATATTCCTACCACTTGACCCCAAGGGCTTTAAACCAAAAACCTGTGATGTAGCCACACCAGGCCTGCTTATGCCTCATCTCCCTCATCATGGGTTTATAGGGCAGAACATGTTCGACAGAAAAGCATCCATCAACCGTCAGGGTGACTGCAGCACGTCTCAGGAGGGATGGACACCTGGCTACACACCCTTCTTTTCTAGTGGGGTGAACATATCCATGACCGGGTCCATATGAAGAGCCAGCTGCCTGCTCTCCTGACTTGGCAAGGACCTGCGCAGTCATCTGCATTTAGTGGCCCAGGTGCACTAAAAGCCCAGCTTTTCCAGGGTGCTCCAGGAGTATGGCTCACACACAGCTGCTCCAGTTGCACAGCAAAGGGGGACACTGGCCCGTCCAGCCAGCAAGTTCGAGCACCGCTTAATTCCTCTGTGTCAAAACACTATGAAGCACTGGAATGACAACATCACTTACATCTGATTCCCAGCAGTAAGGAAAGGTTAGGCTCCTTGCCCTGAGCTCTCTGGGTGAGAATACTGCACAGTGCTTTCAAGTCAAACAAACAATGGGACATTTCCTTGAACAACTGGTCCGCTATAGGCATCTTCTCAGATACTGGCTGCCTGGACTGCTCCACCTGCCGCATCTGCTCCTTCAGGCAGGCATTCTCTTCCGTCAGTCTTTGGTTCTTTGTGAAAAGTAAATGGGGAAAAAGGGGCAAGTTAGTCTGCAGCATGCGCTGTAGCAGAAAGTTTCCTGTTTCAAACCACAAACAATATAATTAAAAAGAATTAATTTCCATACATATAATCAATATTTCTGTATCCCTCCAAAGGATGGCAGGCTTTTACATGGCTGGCTGTTTCATGTTACCATTCCTTAGCGGCCTTCACCCTTGAAGTTCTCACTTCTTGAGGTAGGGATGGTATCTATTTTATGTCTGCACAGCAGCCAGCACAGTCAAGTGCATAATTAAGCTCATAAAGCTCTACCATGGGATCTTATGATCATTCTATGAGGTTCTTCCCAGCTGGTGTGGTCAGGGATTGGGTTACTGGAGTTTTTACTTACTTCAGAGAGAGTTTTATTTAACTGCTCTATATTCCTTTCTTTTTCTTCAAGCTCATTTGTCATCTTCTGAACTATCAGCTTTTCTTGCAAAAGCTTCTCTTGCATAGACTAAAGTGAATGAAAACACAGATTATGATTTAGATTTTCATACTTTATATTAGCACTGACAACAAAATGCATCCTCAGTAAATTACTAAGTTTCAGCTATTTATTGCTTTTGTATGAATTCTTCATTTTTTATTTTCTACCATGTTCCACCTGGTAATACTCAACTGGACTCCAACAGCTCTCTGTACACTAACTCATCTATTCCAAATATCAGTGAAACCCTTTAAATAAGCAGTATCTGTTTAGAAACAAAAAGACTGTATGTATGCAAAACCTTACTCCAGTGTGGAATGCATGAAGTTTAAAATAACCATGCAATACTGTTTATTCTAACCAAACAATTTCACAGCAGCTTAATGACAACTAAGCTTCATTTGTGCAATTCGAAGTTGTAAATGAAGATTTTTTTTGGCCTTTACTTTCCACGAAGACTATGTCAGGACTTCCTACCACCTTTCATACCACGGAATTCACCTCACCTTCCATACAGCTGAGAAGAAAGCCTTTGACAATTGATACAGAGCAGCAACCTCTTTAAAACCATTCACACACAAGATAAAACAGAACACTCGATACAACTCTACTGTGCTGAAAAAACAACCTCAGGCAAAAGAGCAACTTATTTGTAGTTTACAGTGTCATTTTTAACAGATACAATAATTACTGTTTTCAATAATGTAAACAGCAAATTTCTAGGATGCTGTTGTACTTAAGTATTGGAGCTTTCCATGACTGACGTCCAGATCAGGCGCAAGCAGCAACAAATGAACAACTGCTGCAACATGGAATCAGCTGCTGTCAGTTCCCTAGTTTTCACCTACAGAGTTGAAACTGAGAAATCATGAGATCTTTCCAAAGTGGATTTTTCGGGGTGAATACAGCATGACCACAGATGTCTTTGTTGTTAAAAACACTCATATTTATTCCACTAGTTGGCTTTTAGGTCTGTAGATATGTCTTTCAAGGTCATCTGGCAGAATTCAGAAAGAGGAATATTCAAACCATCTTACCAGAACACTAATAACAATGAATAATGATTATATAAAACTCCTGATGCTTTAAAACAGAGAGATCTTTTCAGCTTTCACGAAGAAAAAAAATCCTCTTTTGTCATTAACGGCATTACTCACAAATCCAATGCCGTGCTAGCACAGTACATATAAAGTGTCATCTCCATTCCTAGCTCAGCACATTGGTATGTAAAACCTGTTGCCGAATTTCAATTATAAGATGCAAATCCGATCCCATCATGCTCAAAATACAGCTGGAGCACTGGTAACAACAGTGCATGCCTTGGCACAGTTTTGATTGTAACCTTCCACAGAGTGGAACCAGAGACCATGATGGGGGGAGGAGAAGGAGCATTTCAAAAACCAATGGCTCTCAATTTATGGAATTACACTGTCCCAGAAAAATGTTTTTTTCTTTAATCTCTGTAGGAACAATCCTAAAGATTCTTCTTCCAAAGCAGAGAACTCTCTCACAGGGAATTCTATGTGGTAGCTTAAATAAAATGCTATAGAAAGACCAATGTCGCTCTTTAGTAAAAAATATGTTTGAATTGCTGCACTATGATTCTGCAACCCTATTCAAAGACAGAAAAAACCCAAGCTCCCCACTTGATAGAACCACAGCAAATTATGTCAAGGCATGTTGGTTTCGGGGTCTTAGGAAAATAATTTAGCTTTGGAAAAGAAGCCAAATTTACTCCTGTGAGAGTTGTTCCTAAGATACGTGAAGAACAGAACTTTCCAGGGTTCCAGTACCGAGGACGGTAGCACATAGGAGACACTGTCTGCATACAGGCCTGCATTTTACCATGTATGTGGCCTACAGAGTGGATGACAAGCCACTTAATTGATTTGCCGGCTGTAAGAATTATTAGTGCTGATGAGAAGGCAGGGAGTAATGAGAGGGCCAACACAGAGTGGAGTTTTTAACAGCCTAGCCGCACTCATGGGAGGTGGGCAGCCTTGACAAAATTTCCCACCGCATTCAGCTCAACACTGCACGAGTCTATTGTCATACCCTTTGAAAAACTGCAAGACAATGGTGCTAAAATTTACACACTTAATATGGACTAAAAAAACCCCCACGCTTCACTTTCATGTAATTAATAAGAATCAACAGGCAAAACCTGGAAGTGACTACTTGTTTTTAAAACCATTTTCACACACTTGACCGACCTGCTTCTCGGTTCCCCCCTCAAAAGGAAGTGCTGAAGTAACGTGTATCCTACAGATAAGCTGCGCGAGAAGGCACAGCCTCACGCTCCAGTGGGAGGAAGGGGAGGAAGAAAGAGGGGCCTGCCCCATGTCGGAGGAAACACCCTGGGCCGGGAGAGGGCAGGAAACGGCTCTGCTTCAGGCATTTCCTTTGTCGGGCCTGCAGACGAGCAGAAACCGCAGTGGTGTTGAACGGTCGTCTTTAGTTTTTTGAAAACATTACCTACTGAGAAAAATGGCCATATTGGGTCAGACTGAAGGTCCCTCTAGCTCCGTCTGCGGCAGCAGCCAAACAGAAGCAGCTTCGGAAGGAGGAGGAGGAGAACAGGGCAGTGCAGGTGCCCAAATACCCTCCCAGCTTCCAAGTATCTTCACATTTTAATAGCCTTTGATGATGAGCAGGTTCAGGGACACCCAGAGCCCCAGTTACGATACGTGCATTAGTACTACCACTTACATGTTTCATGTTTGTGTCAACGCCAGACACTAAAGGTGTGACTGCGCAGCCTTCCTGAGGGCCGGCAGGTGGTAGGGAAGACAGGTTCAGAAATATTATCTTCTCCAGTGTATTTTCAGAACTACATCTGCCATTAAACTTACACGACTGTGCAAACTACTCCAAAAACAATTTCTAGAATATTCCAAATAATGTGCACATGCTCAGCTCATGAGTTACACCATTTAACAGGAACTACTAGAAGTGGAAATCGGTGTTTATTTCTAGAAGATACGCCTAACATCTATCATTCTCTGCTTCCCTAACCTAAAAGCTCAGAAAAAGCACATGTGCTTACCAGCTTGGCTGAGCCCACAGTGCTATGATTTCCCAGTTGCTCATAGTGCTACGAGTCCTCTGCACTTCACCCTTAATTTTTCCATATGCTTTCCAAAGTTACAATTTTGTGGCATTACTCCCAGTCTGGTACAGTTTGCGTTTATTGTGACTGACAGGACTGACAGATGTACTTTGGGTAACAGAGGCGTCGTACAATCTGACTTATTTCTACTGTCTTTTTTTTTTTTTAATACCAAAAAATGTTAAATTTGTACTATCTAAATTAATCATGTAAATATGGATTTTTTAAACACCACTCTCCTCTATAATTTTTCTCTTTCTGAAGATGTACTATATATGCAGCATGACATCTTGTTAAGACCAACCAGAATTTTAATCCCTCACACTCAGGAGAGCAAATCAACCAAGCAAAACCATACAAGGAAGATCAAAATCATTCCACCACAATTATGACCAAATAGGAACTAGTACTGCTTCATGCACTGCTGTATAAAACAGAACTTCTTTGCTTTCAGCTTGCAAATTAAAAACAATGAACTGAAATACATTCTCAGGCATAAGTTTACAATGTGGCGGAAGACAGGGAATAAAATGAGATCTTCTGAGCCGAAGTTAAATTACATCTCTGTGCCGACAAGGGATTTCAGTTTCCAATGAACTAATTTTCAGTGCTTCCCAGGTGTCCCAGTTTTGGCTGGGATAGAGTTAATTTTCTTTCTAGTAGCTGGTATAGTGTTATGGTTTGGATTCAGTATGAGGATAATGTTGATAACACACTGATGTTTTCAGTTGTTGCTAACTAGTGTTTAAACTAAGTCAAGGATTTTTCAGCTTCTTGTGCCCAGCTAGCAAGAAGGCTGGAGGGGCACAAAAGAAGTTGGGAGGGGACACGGCCAGTACAGCTGACCCAAACTGGCCAAAGCGATATTCCATACCGTGTGACATCATGCCCAGTATATAAATTGGGGGGGAGTTGGCCTGGGGGGATCGCTGCTCAGGACCTAGCTGGACATCGGTCAGCAAGTGGTGAGCAATTGCACTGTGCATCACTTGTTTTGTATATTCCAATCCTTTTATTATTATTGTCATTTTATTAGTGTTATCATTATCGTTATTAGTTTCTTCCTTACTGTTCTATTAAACTGTTCTTATCTCAACCCACGAGTTTTGCCTTTTTCCTTCCGATTCTCTCCCCCATCCCACTGGGGGGGGAAGCGAGTGAGCAGCTGCGTGGTGCTCAGTTGCTGGCTGGGGTTAAACCACGACACCAAGGAACAAATGTGGAAGACCAGGGAGATCAAGGATACAAAGAAGCTGCTGTAGTCTACAAGTAGTTTGAGGACTAACACCATCTTCAAATCTTATTTTCTGCCCTTATATAAAATACCTCAAAAGAGGAAAACTAAGAGAAAGTCCTGAAGAACAAAACACTACTCTGTTCAGAGACTGCCACAACTACTCAGCATTTCCCAGTTGCAGCTCCCTAAAGTCACTTCAGACTAAGCACACAAAACAGCCATCCGTATAAACATGCACAAAGATCACCAGTCTCCACAAAGACCATTAGTCTCAAGCTACAGGTGATGGAGAGAAAAAGATCAGAAAGTTTAGGAAATATGAAGAGATTTAGGCTGGTGATAATACATTTAGGTAAGTTGTGCAAATTTCTTATAAGCACAACTTATACACGTAATACACATGTAAATAATCTTAACTAAACTACAAAGAGGGACGGAGAACCTCAGGAATATTATGGAATTCAATTTGAACTTTTTTTTTTTAATTAAGAAACATCTGAAATGACATTTGCCTGTGTCACAATTTTTGCATGTAACAGGCTGCTCTGTGAAAACATCTCAATTTGATAAATTTTGTCATCTTCAAACCTAGAGAATTTTAAATTATTGATTTTGCTTTTCAGTTAACAGATGTATGTTATGTTGCAACTGAAATTCCCCTATTGCTTCTCTACAGATGTATTTAGTGCACTGTAATTTAATCAAACAAAAATATGGTTGTCGACAGCAATCAGGCCTGCTATTTACCTGCATGGTAGAGGAAGGAAGCAATTTAATGGTGGAAGACAACTTACTTTCAATAGCTATAAATAAGCAAACTTGGCTCCAGTATGCAAGGCGGAAATAAGAAAGCACGTTCTCTCTTTGTCTCTGTTCATTATTTGGAATCTAATTCCACAGAGTGCTCCCTTCCACTTCAGAAGGAGCAGGCATTCAGCTGGTTGTTTACTACCATTTTGTTGTTCTTCCAAAACCAATGTATACAGAGCCAAAGCAGAACCACCTTCTTCATTCTCAAGGGACAACCCTGTAACTTCAGTCTCTCTGCAGGGCAAGGAAGCAAAAACTGTGGAGACAAACAACAATCTAGAAGAATGCAGAAACTAGAATTTCAGCAAATACTGAAGCCAAATTCAATAAAACATGTTTATCTGTTTTTTTAAATGCTCAGCTTTTTCTAGAGCAAATCATTCTTTCTTTCCTATAACCTGTATAATGTTTCCTTTTCTCCACAACAAACACTGGTGATCACTAGGTAACTTTAAAGTCTCAGGAGCCTGATGTGTTAATCCAATCCACAGAGCTGCAACTGACTGCTAGCTGACAACCTCTGCTGGCTTGAAAAACCCTTGGCTCCAAGCTAGGTGCCCAAGATCCACCAAGAGAGTTAAGATATCTGAGTGAGTGACGCCAGAAACCAGTTGAACAGGGACCTGCTTAAATGATGTGAAATATGAAGTGGTATGGTTTAGAAAGGCACCCGTCTCTACTAAGGATCTCAGCAGTGAAGCTCCTAATCAGTATCACTTTTTGTATTTTGGATGATCATCTGAACCCTGAAGCTGGATGAGAGGCTTCACTGTTACTTACAGAGGCAATCCTCACACTTGAAACAGGCAGTTCTGATATGACATCCACTAGACCAGCAGAATAAGGATTCTACAGAGCAATAGTTTTTCACTTTATGATGAGTACCAGCAAAGTGCTAAACCATACAAACATCAATAATGAATACATTATGACCCTGCAAGAGAACACAGGTCAACTACAGGCCATAAGATTAAGTTCATGGCATTTCTACCTTTGCCTCCTATTTGGCAAGATAAAAGCACAAAATTCAACTTCAGTAACGTTATCTTTATGAACTAAAAATGTAAAGAGTAAACAACAGAATATACATTCTCTCTTACCTGCATGTCTAAAATCAGTCCAGCTATCTGATTTTGTTGATTGTCTATGACCTAGAATATAAAATTGAGTAATTTAAAAGGCTTGAATCTCTTCAGATCCTTTTTTAAGAATCAGCTCACATTGTGTAAGCTGTGTGTAGCCATAGGTTTTAAATGGAATCTTTGAAAACGCAGAATGACAAGACAGAGTTTAACTCTGATAGAACAAGAAATTCACGCAAAATAAATGCGCTGAACAGAAACAGACAGATATTGAAAAGAAATGTGAATTAGCAACAACAAATGTGTAATTCTTTAGTGAGATATTTGTTTCTAAAGTAAAAAAAATAAGGAAAGGCGAGGCTCAAGGTTAAAGATGTCACCAACAGATCATTTGCAGACTAACCTTACTGGCTTTCTCATTCTTTTCTTTGAGACATTCATTCTCACTCTGAAGCTGTTTTGTGTCCAACATGGGAAGGCGAATACCATCTTCCAGGCATTTTTCTACTTTCTGTTGTAAACTGCCATTCAACATGAAAGAAAAATTAAGTGTGCTGACAGAAACCAGACAGGCTGTGCATTCTAGCACGAAATTAGAAAACTGCACCATCTTCCAGCCAGAACTGTAAACCGTACCTAGCAGAATCCACCCTTACAAACGAGCAAACCAACAGTGGATGAATGATGCAAAAATCCTGAACTACTGAAGTTACCGTAGCACTGATGAGAACAGATTCATGCAGGAATGGTTTAGTGGGCCAGATTCTGTGCTGCATCTCCCAAAAGGCTCAGCTCCAGCAGTACAGCATAGGGAGAGAGGGCAGGGAGGAGCAAAGAAAAGCTTTGTGGTGTTCATAGCTGCTCTGTGCTACTGCGGGAGGCAAAGCCAGAACCAGCACAGACCAGAGGAGTCTTCGAATCTCTCAAACTTACAGGAGCTTTAGAATCAGACTGTGTCACCGGGGCACACACAACTCAAAACGGAGTCCAGAGCTGGAGGCTGCACCGAGTACTGGTGGCCTATCCTTCGTGCCCTCCGTGACTTGTAAGGGGGAGCACAAAGCCAGCTGCTCCCACCCAAGGGCATGACCTTCAGACCCTCTGTCGCTCAACTCAAGCTCCTAGGTGTAGCCAGAGCCTTTGCCTGCTCACCTTCTCTCAGAAAGGAAATACATTTTATTAGTGTTAATCTTGCTGTCTAATTTAGAAACCAGAGGCCACCTCAACTATTTGTAGGCTTTCAGAAAAGACAAAATGATCTAGATTATGACGCCATGAAGAAAAAAGGCCTTTCATCGGTAAGATGGAAACAATGCGTCAACAATTTGGCTGGCAAGGTGTCCCAACCAGCTTGCCTTTCATCATGGAAACACTTTCAGACTCCTGTGGCATGCACCTTTACCCAATGGAGGGACAGTGAACTGTAGTAACATCCTCATAAATTATTAAAAGTGATTCCCTGCTCCTTTCCTCCTCCCCCTTTTTTTAAAGACAAGCATTTAAGTAGCTCCCCTGATCTAAAATGTACCACAGTAACAATATCTCCATGTCTCATCTGGAATCTTCTCATGGATGTCTGCCCCATTTGTTTTTTTCATAGTTATGCAAGTTCAATGACAGCTGATTAGCTACAGCTAAATCTCCCTGTAAATACCCCAACCCTCAGTGAAAATGTAAGAAACAGTTACAGTTATTTAAATCTTTGACCCTTCCCTGATCTATCCATCAGCCAATATCCAGGGAGCTTTTCCACAGCTTGTGACAGGACTACTTATCAAATAGGAGTGCTGACAGCTTCTATACAATGCCCCTTTGCTGCACATGCTCATGTCCTCTGTTTGGTAGCAGGCTACGATGCCACTGCAGCAGTGTCCCACATCTTTAAAGAAAGATAGTGAAGAGTGTCCTAGGCAGACTCTTCTCTGTGGTATTACTTGCAACTTGACAGAAATAAAAATCTTGTTGGATTTTCTATTGCGTTACACTGTCATTCTGCACAGTAACGTATTTATGCCACGAAAAAGCATTAGCACTGTAATAGATTAAAGGTGCCAATAACATTAGGTCTTGACATGAGGTGGGAAAGTACGCCTGTTTCATGGCACAGCCCAAGCAACTGTTCATACCTCTGTACCGTTGTGACCAGCTCTTTTTCTTTTTTCTTCTGACACACCAGTTGCAATTCTCTCTCTCTGCACTGCGATCGGGCCTCTCCGAGCTTCTTTTCTAACTCAGTCATAGTTTCCTGAAGTTGCTTGTTCTTCTCTTCTAGAATTTGCAGCTAACACAGGTTACATTAGTCAGAATGATGCCATGTTAGCAGAAGGCCCTGCGGCAGGCCACAGCCTTGCAGTTACCCTCTGTATAATCTTAGGCCCATTTCACTTATCTGAGTACATAAATCCCTAATAGCTACAGTGCTTTCTAAAATATTGAAATACTTCTGTTCCTAAACAGATGGGGGAAAAAAAAAATCTATGTGGAAACAGTAAAAGGTTTGACAACAGATATTAGGGAGCTTACTTGCATTTTTAAAATGTAAAACAAACACTCTTTATCTTACCTGTTTAGTCTGCCCTTCTATATCATCCAGCGTTGGTAGGTCAGCCAGATATTTTTCTAAGGTTTCAATTCGTCTTTGTTTTTCTTTGTTTTGCTCAGACTCTTTCTGGCATTTCTTTTTCAGGCTATTAATATATCGATCTCTAGTTTTAAGCTAGAAGAAAGTAAGAGTACATGTTTTACGATTACAGTGAAAAATAAACCTGCTTTGGAAGCAGAGGCTGGTCACTCTTCAAGAATTGTACTCTCAGCTGCATGAACAGGTTGGTTACCGCGGAAAACAAAACCAAAGAATGGTTAATCCCAGAAGCTCCAAGTCACAGACCCACACATGACCTCAAACCACAGTTGTTTCACCTCTACCCAGAATACTCCATGTGCCTTGCAGACTGAAAACATGAACAGTTCAACAGTTAAAATATTCTTAATTTTTTTCACAAACGGAGATGTTCATATACGACAAATGGTCAGGGAATACTTTAGTCTATCCTCTTCCTCTGGCCTAGGAAAACAACTTAAAACACAGGGGCCAAGAACTTAACCCAACAAGAACTGGAGCCAAAACCCTGACTTTGATGCAATCTGACAGTTACATCAGAGGACATCAGAACAGAATAGTGGCTTTCTTAAACACCTTTTCTACAGGCATCTTAATTGTCCATCAGTCTGCAAAAGGTTTTTTACATTGTGTTATCTTTGCATTCCTGGTACTTCATTATCTAGGTCAAAAAAGTGAGAAGGCAGGCAGGAAAAAGAGTATTTTCCAGCTGTAGTCAAATTTAATGAAAAATAACACCTCTACTGCTTGAACTAAGGTGTAGTAATTCACAGATAACAAATATTTGTCACTAGAGTAAATGCTAAATGTACTTTTATTTTGGTGCTACAGACATCCATCTCACCGAGAAATAAATACGTGACACTGTCAATGTCAGAGCTCAGTAATGGGGCCTATCGAAAAGTTTAAGTCAATAATATCTGGAAAGTTTTTCCAGAGATTGCCTTCTATATGGGCCACAAAACTGAGAACTGCCAAAAGGCCGGAAATCTTTGTATCTTTTATTTTACCAGCACCTCAAAACTGAACGAAGTTTTCAGGCTGCTTTAAAATCTTTCTGATTAGACAAAGCCCAAGTAAATTCCACATTCAGTAAAGGAAAGTTGCAACTCAGCCATGACCTTTAGCCACAATACGTGCTTCAGAACCACATGCTCCTCCCTGGCCCCCCACTTCCCAAGCCTTAAGGCAGGGATATAAATACGCATACGTAAGCCAATGTTGCACATTAAGAATTGCCAGGAGTCTGACTGCTAGCTAAGTGAA
The DNA here is from genome assembly GCA_035590195.1 of Aviceda cuculoides. Lineage (NCBI taxonomy): Eukaryota > Metazoa > Chordata > Aves > Accipitriformes > Accipitridae > Aviceda > Aviceda cuculoides. The sequence continues at coordinate 26,437,889 of JAVJGG010000013.1, forward strand.
TCCCTTCCTTCTGTTTCTCACATACCACTAAGAATGACAAGATGACCAGTCAGAATACTCAAGTACTTGTGCAACACAGATTACATGGTTTCCAAATCTTCTTGTCCTGCATATATACCATAGGGAATTTCGTCTGCTGCAACCTCTCTCCTAATAGCTACCGTGTTTGCCTTGGGATTCCTTGCCTTGGGATGACTTCGTTGGGGCAGGGAAAAAATAGGAAAGCTCTTGCCTCTTGGCAATTAAATATTAAAAGTGAGGCCACAGGAGTCATAGGGGAGAACGCTACTACAAGCTATCAGCAGTACCTTACAGGAGTCCTTCACCATTACCCACAGCAGAGGGAGAAGGAGCAGCCAGCAGGGTACAGGTGTCTGAACTGCAGCATTTCCAGCCCAGCAGTCCAATTTCCAGACTAAATGCCTCAGAACTAAAGTGAGGGCTTCAAAATCCGCAGGTGCCACGAGGCACATTCATGCCTAGCACAAGGAAAATGAGGAACCTAGGCATTCGTGACACGGACACTGGTAGAAATTACTGGGGTACGTACCTTAGCAGGCTCTCAGCGAGGAAGCTGTGAGGAGCTACCACAACTACTGGCCAGCCACGACAGGGAAGCTTTTTCAGGCTTCTGAAATTTCAGTGCCAGTTAAAGAGCAATCAATCACCTCAGTCCTACACTGACTACACAAGGAGCCTAGGGGAAAAAACCCTTCTCTTCAGGCACCAGAATTATTCAGAAGGTGGTACAAATACTCCCTTGCTTGGTATGTCTGCATGGGGCAAAGACAGGTATGATGCCAGCAGTGAACGAAGAGCAACTCTGATCCCTGCCGGCCCTGCAGTTTCTCAAAAGGCAAGCATCAAGTACACCCACGCTGATGTTAGAAGGGACACAGTGCTTCAGAACAAGAGGCCTTCTAGCCCGATACCTCATCTCCAACAGCAGCCATAAGCAGACGTCTATGGCAGGGAAAGAACAAGGAAAGCACATTTTTCCAGCTTCACCTTAGGGGCTCTCCTGAGGCAGTTATTTCTGTGCCTTTAGAACAAGGCAGCACTTCCATGAACTCACCCATTTTTTTAGCATCCACAACAGCCTTCAGAGAGACATCTACAAGTTTGCTATAGAGAACTGGCACGAGGAATTGGCTCCTTTTCCTGATCATGTACTTGGCTCCTACAGTTTCACTAGATGTTCCCTCGCTCCTGCAACAGGAGCTGCAGTGAGGAGCTGACTGCCCTTTGTCCCTTCCAGGCTGCTTGTGGCTCTGCAGGCTCCATCATGCTCCCCTTCAGTCACTTCTTTTTCCAGTGTGAAGATTTAATTATTCCTCCCGTGATTTTTGAATTGATATCTCCTTTGTTGCCCTTCTCTGAACCTTTTCCAGTTCAAATACATCCTGGATTCATGATGAAGGAGACCTTCCTAGACTTCTCACCATGGACAAAAGATGCTCAAGAAAATGGGAGTGTTCTTTATGTTTTCTTTCCTCCCACCTACACTGAACAGTCACAGCTTGTCCCTTATTGTCAAAAGCATACAATCTGTACGCTGTTTTTAAATGTTGTATGTTAAAAATTCCCATGTAGGAAAAGATAATATTATTTGCAAAGTGGGGCAGACAGAAGTAGAAATGTATGCCAGCAACCTTAACCTAAATTTCCTATGTGTTCTTTTAACACATGCTTACAAGCAAAGCTCACCTGAATGTTAACAGAATTTTCCCCACTCCCTGGCCAAATCCGGCTTTGAGCTGAAAACACTTACCCTCTCTGAAGAGGCAGGCATGCATTCAGAAATAACCCTAGCACAATCCCTCTGATCAGGACAGAAATTGTATTTTTGTCCCCTAACATCAGTCACTGACCCAGGACACCAAGCCTTTGGGCTCTGGGCTGATCTCCCTGTGAGCACAGCAGAGGAACTCCAGAGACAGCTGTCCCCAGGCTCAGCACCCAGCCTGCCACATCCCTGCGGGAACACGGCACAGCTCCTTCCTCCATCCGCAGCCTTCCCTCTAACACGAGGGCACTAATTTTATTGCAGAAAGAGATTCTCTTTCTCCTTGAGATTCCCTTTCTCTCCTTGAGAGCCTTTTGTTCAGTGCACAGAATGGATGGCAGTTCAGGGGCGAAGCGGGCTCCCCGCTACAGACCACCCCGCTGACACAAGCACTGCTGCGCGGTCCTCGCCACTGCCACCACCGACAGCAGCAGCTCCTGCACAGTGAAGAGCACAAGCAGTAAAAGCTGAGACAGGAGGAAGCAGCGGCACCCAATTTCTGCCCTTCCTGAATGTCACCCTTAGTGAAAAGCATACTGCAGGGTTCACAGGAAACGGTAAGGCAGAGTTTGAGATGAATTATGCTTTCTTCTTTGTCTTCCCACCTGCCACTTCACTGTATCATACTGCTCCTATCCCTTGAACTTGCATTAATAGAAATCTAAGCCCAGTAGTAAGGCTCAGTGATAAAAGAAGAGAAGGTAACAGTGACAGCGTATCCCTAAAACATTAATTAGGAACCACTTGGTCAATGGCACATTCCTTGCAATCAAGGAAGGCTATCAGGACATTCAAAACTACCTCTGGGTATTGCTTCAGCCTCCAAAGAAACCCCTTGTCAAGACAGTTCCAAGAACACAGCCGTCTAAGCCTCTTCCTCGTCTCAGACTAAAGTCTACTCTGCACATCCTAGCAAAGCTACCAGAGAATCACTCCTGCTGAGCAGACACATACAGACTGGAAACTGCATCTCAAAGCACAAGGGCAGCATCTACAAGCCATGCTAAAAATAGGGATTTCATTTTCATACTCTGTTTTTAAATGATACTTTATTTACTGTAATAAACACTTCAAACTACATGAATTCTTAGAGCTGAGCAGCTTTTCTTCAAAGCAAGTTTAGCTGATACCTGGTTAAAGTCATCATCATGATTGCCGTTTCATCCAGTATTGCTTTATAGGATGTATTCACTACAAGTTTAGATTTATCCACTGTCAACACCTACAATCACCAACTATCAATTTTTCTATCACAGATAGTTTAGCTACCTTCTGAAAACAGCTCAGCAACTCACGTACTAAGTTGCTTTCTAGCAAAAAAAAAATAAAATCCAAAAAACATATGCTGCTATAGCAGTGTCAAAAGGAAATCTGGAACATGAAAGACACTTACTTTCTCCTCCATCTTCTTTCTCTCCTCACTGGATTTGTTTGAAATTTGCTTTACAAATTCACTGAGTTGTAATTCCTTATTCTCAGCTGCTGCAATCTTTCGCTCAAGCTCCTCAAGGTGGGATGTCGATCTTCCTGAAACGTGAGGTTGCAGTGGTGTGCTCTCATACTGTGGTTGCTTACAAAGAGAAATAAAATAATCATACAAATGAACACACACATACCACTGCATACTTGAGCAGCACAGCAGAAAACACTCCTGCATTTTTTTCCACTGTCAGGAAGGGTGGGGTTTGATTTTTCAAACATTAAAATATGTAGCAACAGTATGTATTTCAGGAATCTGGAGAAAAAAAATAAAGAAGCTGGACACTTTTACATTCACAACACATGCAAACAAACATTGTGGGGCCACTTTACCCGTCAGATTTATGGAAGAGGTGCGACTTCTTCCAAAAGAAACCCCTGAAAATCCAAACGAAAAGCGTTTTCAAAACAAATCACTGCCGTTGCATTATCATACCATCCCTTAGGAGGAAAAACACTCCATAAAATGGCTATGAATATACTGAAGTAAAAGGTGCTCCAATCTCAAGATCCTTCTAAAGCAGAAGATTAGTACTAGTCAAACCTTAGAGCTGTCACACCTGAGGTGCAGAATGGTGCAGGGACAAGCCTGAGACTACAGCTAAAGTCAGAAGGCAGGCCTCCTACCTTCTGTCCTGCACACCAAAACCCTCTTCCCTTTCCATTTCATGCAGTTCAATATTACTCTTCTACCTCCACTGCCCACAGACAGGCACAAAATGGAAAATCAACTGCATGTGGGATGAAAAAGGAGATGCATCCCATTACGCTTTCAGTTTCAAGATTCTTTTAATAACACAAATTGGTATCTTCAAAGAAATTATACAGACAGTATTTTTAAGCCGTAACGTTCCTTCAGCAAAGCATTAAGAGATATTAAAACCTTGATTAGGGGAGATTTGCATTTGTAAGTTAATCTTATAGAAGGCACACAAATCAAGCAGAAATCCTAATACATTATAAACTTTTTAAACTCTTTAAATTATGGAAGATAAATGCATCTGCTGCTCTATTTGAAGTGTGCTGTGGTATACTAAGATATGAATACTAAAATTTCAGTTTCTGCAGTAGTATTTTCTTTAAAAAAAAAAAAAAAAAAAAATCTTAATCAAGATAGAATTTTAAAGTATTTCCTATAAGAACTTCTGGAAGCACCAAAAGCTGCATTCCTAGATGTCTGAAAAAGTTTCTGAATACCTAACTTCACACTGAGGCTCCGCTTGAATTTCTCTCCTGTCTCACACAAACCAGATTCTCACCTGATGAATAGCTGTATTATTCCAGGGACATAATTAATGTCATGCTGAAGTACACTAGCTGAGATCCTGGTGCAGTGTTTGTGACAGAAAAAGGTAATAAAAGGGGGACAGAAAAATTATTTCTCTGCATATCTGCCTTTAACATTCTCTTTCTGCATTGCCTTTTAGATGTGCTGAGGTCTGGAGATGGAATTTGTGTGCTACCACGGGGTAGCAGCCACAGTCCTCAAACTGATCTGTACTTCGTGGTTAGCCTATGCTACCTCATCCTTACCTTTTCTCGTATTTGTGCTAGTTAAATAAAAATTAGGACAGGTATGCCTTAAATAGCACCACGTGTTCCTTTTCAGACTAAGTGTTCCCTAGGAGTACTAATCCATATCCTCTTCAGGTGTCTTGTGCAAAGGTGTTCCACCAGTCTGTTTGCCTTCTCGCATCTCTTCCATCTAAGTCCGTCTAACCGCTCCTCTGGGTACTGCCTCCTTCTCCTCTTCAGAAAACCTTCCATTAGTTGTGTTCAGATGCTCTCTTATCAAACTACTTTATCTCCTAATAGCTCCCTGTATAACTGCTGCACACTGTTAAACTCTTATTCTTACCATGTCACAATCCCTTGTTCTTACCCCATTTTTACCACATTTCAAAACAAGTATGTACAAAATGTTAACGTGACTTAGTTCTCTCCAAATGTAAGGTAAACACCACCACTTAAGAGGGTATTCTCCTCTATACAATTTACAGCTATACAATTACACAACCACCAATAATCACAAAAGCTCTACATTTTGGCCTGCAGTAAATTGTGAACATGCTTTCAGGTGTCAGTTACTGGGCAATGGAAAGCTTTGCTGAAAGAAAAATATCCATCCTACCTGCAAATTAGTCATGTAAGGTTCTTCACAGTTCACAAGATGACTTAGTCTTGCATGTTGAGCTCGTAATTCATTCTCCCTTATCTTCTGATGTAAATTGTTAATTTGCTGCTTTTGCCTGTAATACACAGATTTGATTTGAGAAGGAATGGAACAGAGATTAAAAACCATAGATCTTGAGACTTATACTGAAGAACACTGTAAAAATGCTATTCAGCTATCCTGGATCTACATTAGCTGTGGACTTTTTCCCACCCCAGCCAGACTGCAACTATTCTAGTTTACCACTAGAACTGGAATCCCATCAGGATATGAGCTATTAAACTACAGTTGCCATTTATCTTTCACTTAAGCATACCCCAAAGGGTTTGTGCTCGACTGGCAATAATAAGCAAATCTTGTAGAAATATGACTTGAAAACTCGCATCAATTTTGTAGGGGTTGAGGGAGGCTTCTGTTGTCATTTGCTCCTAGGGCCAGAAGTATAAGCAGGAAAAAGTATAGAGAAAGCAGAAGGAGAACAAACAAAATTCACACCTTCATTTTACCTGGACTTCTCCTGCTCAGTCCGTCTCTCTTTGCCAGGGCCGACTTTTGACACAGGTTAAAGAGATTTACAAAGCAAGGGGAGCAGAAAGAACTTAAGAAGAAAAAGTCATTATATGGGATAGTCAGGATGGCTTTCCTGCAAGGTTTTTTGTTTTGGTTTGGGTTTTTTTGCTTTGCTTAAGACTTTCTCAGACAACTGCTTTACATAAGATGTACCCTACCCCTAGGGTAAAATACCACAGTGCATACTAAACCAGAATTAACCTCTTACACCAATCGCTTGGCCAGCGTACAGCAGAAACAGTATCACTATTATATCACTATTTAATTATATCGCCAATTATATCACTGTTTGAATCATGACTGCAGGGCGAATGCAAGCCAGGTCGAGCCCCAGCCCACACCACAGCCCCGAGAGGTGTGCTGTACTCTACGGGGCGACGGGCACCTCGCTAACGGACCCCGGAATGGACTTGTCCGCACCCGTCAGAAACACACATAGCAACCTTCTCAATAAGCCTAAAACAAATTTTGCGCACTCCTTTAATTCCCCCTTTTCCTTCTTTTTTATACTGGGACATATTTGCACGCAAGCATGGAACTGTTCCTCAAAGCTTCGCCTCTAAGCATGCAGTATGATTGGCTTTTCTGGAAACGATACTGGGATCTGGAACGTTCTGGAAACGAACCGAGATGACTAAACCCAATCTTAAGAGGAGATAAATGACAAATACAGGTTAACTTCAGGGAAGAAGACCTGCCTGTGCACACACTGGAAAAGCAAGTCCTCTGAAAGTACACAAAAAGATCAAAGTTGGTTTGCTTTTTTTAAAATTTGGGGAGGGCTGTGTTCAGGAAGAGCATCTCGGATATGTTATCATGAGTATACAAAATATGTATTATACAATCTATAAACTAACACAAAAGATGTATTAGTGGAAAAGATGCCAACTGCAAATTTTGAGAGGAAAAATAAGATGCAAAAACCCAATTAAAGGGGATATTTTAGCCAAATCCATTCTCCTAGCTAGACATCAGCCAACTGTATCCCAATTATTTGCTTTACAAGAGGAATTTAGTATTTCAAAAAATAGTGACTATATTACAAAAAATTTTAAGCTATACACATTGCAGAAGACATGATGCATGCCGACAGAGTATCTTTTTTATGTTTCCCTATTTTTATATCTATAAAGAATAGCAATGAATGGAAAAACAATATAAACAAGCTGCAATTTGGTAGTACCTTAAGAACAATTCATTCAATGCAATTCATAAAAACGGAGCAACTGAAAGCATTTACATGACTCCATTGCAAGCCTTAAAATATTCTATACCACCACAGGTGATTTTGAGGCTTCCCTCTTCTATTCCACTATCTGGATGGGACAAGCTTGTACAAATGTAAAAGGAGTATGTATCACTGAAAGACTTTGTATAGTTCTGGTTGGCATCTGTACGATGGCACTACAAACGAAAAGCTTCAAACATTTTGGAAGAAGCAGATTTGAATATTAGGTAAAAGAATATGGTCTTAACTTGTACCAGACCTTATATGAGCCCAAGAGCTTGTATAATCATATGAGAAGATATAAAGCCTTTATGACTTCTGTGCATGCTTGGTCATGGATACCAGAATTATTTAGTATGAGTCATCTTAGCCTACGAACAGAAGTCATATTTCATTTATCACCTTATTACTTACTAGACAGATCTATTAAAATATCTTTGCCCCATGTGTTTTAAAATTATTTATCCATTTGTCACTTATCCCTTGAAGACACTACGTGATTTTCTGTTTGTGGCTGATTTCATCTTAGCAGTGCCTTCCTTCACAGGCAGGATTTCAACAGCCTAAACTAAACACGACAGCCTGGAGTAAATGTTTTAAAATATTTTTGAACTTCCAGTGTAGTTTGAACTACATTACCATATTTCCTTTCATAATCCTTTCTCTACCCTACCAAAGCCCTGCAGGAAAAAAGGTAAGACAAATTAATGTGTGATGAAACAGAGCTGCACTAGCACAGAGTGTAACTAGCTTGCTTCTTTTCACTCTGCAAAGCATGAAACTCTCCACTGTAACAAAACCTCGCCAACAAAACACACCATAGAAATGTTTTAAGGCTGTGTAGATCCCACACGACTTCTTCACACAGCCAGCACTCTGAAAATATCATTAACCTCACAGCACCCAGAAACAAAAATTCTGAGAACAGCCCAGCAGTCACAAGCAGAATAGAAGATAAACACCATAGAAACATATTTACTATTTACATACAATCCTATAAGTCTTTGGAGACTTCATACCAGATGCATTTTATCACTGATGTTCTCATACGCTAAGACAGTTTTAATCCTCTGTCAGCCCACAGCTGTTACTATTAATCCACTGCATAACCACAGGCTGTGAGCTTTATTTAAAGGGAGTGTAGAAAGTTCAAATGCTCTCACAAACACAGCTCGTGTGTTATGGCAGGAACACTGTCCCCAGAAGCCTCCCTATGACCAATCAATCATCCCAGCATTAAAGAAAAAAAAAGAAAAAAAAAAAACAAACCCCAAAACAACCAATCAACCAACCTTCAGCATTTAGGTGCTTTTGAGTTTCTGCTCAGATACACGGCAATTGCCACTCTGGGTAGGCCAAAACCAGATATAAATAATCCTGAAAACGAGGGGGTTTACCTTCTAGACAGCAATGCTACTCTCACCTTGTATGTTTATACATACAACGTTTATAACCCCCTGTGCATCCTCCATGTTCACTGAGTGCCAGACTAGAGCATACTGAAATTCTCTAACTGTTGTGACCAATGTTGGCAAACTCTCCTCCACTCTTCCCTTTCTCCGATCAGCTGCTAACACTGTCGGGTCTCCCCAGTGGATCAAGATGTTTTAAAAAAAAAAAGATTAAATTAACGCCCCCCCCCCACACACACACACACACTGGAGTTACACAGCTGCACTGCATCACTCTGACGTACTCCTTTTCCTGTAACTTCCAACACAGGAATTTCCAATCACTCACTCTTACAGAGGACTCAAATGTCCAGACATCCAACTCCTCAACCTTTTGTGATTCCAGAAGCCCTCTGTGTATGAGTGGGTGCAGGCTGTGGCCTGAGCTAAGGCATGGGGTAACCCGACAGGAGCCCACCCTCGAGACTCGCGTTTACAGAAACCAGACCCCTAGCTCACACAACCAGGTTCGGTGAAAATACCGTATTCACAAATTCCCGATTTTTTTTCCCACGAGTAAGTGTTACAATTCTATGTTGATGGCAAAGTAAAGGTTATTGGCATATTATGTGAACGTCACAGGACTTCTCACATGGTTTCATCCAGGTCTTTTGTCCAAAAAGAAAGTACTCTAACTTCAGGTGTCTGTCTTGACACACTCCTTCCCCTTACATTTGGACTTAATGAGAAAAGGAGGCAATGCCCTGCTCCAAAGTCATCAACCAACCAAAGGGACTCAAGAGCGGAGAAAAGTTTGTTTTGTTTTGTTTTTCAAAATAAATTTTTTAAAAAGTCATGAAAGGCAGGAATGAAAAACACCCTTTTGGGAGCAACATTTAAAAGTGTCCTTATTTACATTGATGTTTCAGAATAAAATGTCATTAAAAGATGTATAAACTTTTACTCTTCTATCCAATCAATTAAAACAAACATGATGCTAATTGTTTCCACAAACACTTCTAGCACAAATCTTCCCAGCTGTCCCTCGAGGTATAATATTGTCTTGAGGAATGGAGGGTGGCAGTGCAGAAGCAAACAGACGAAAAAGAGAATTGAAAGTCCTTTTGAGGTAGGAGAAGATTGTCTGGTACACAGAAGATCATTGCGGTTATCCACAGAAGAGTTCTGCACTGAAGATATTGTCTTGTATTTTTCTTCAGATACCATGATTTTAAGGCTTTTCTTCCTCAGAAGCAACCTGCTTGTTATATTTTCATTATTAAAAATTTCACTGATACCCTGGACTACGCCTTTTCACCCCATTTTTTGAACCTCCAGCCATAATTTATAAATATCCTGAGATCAAATCCTCCCTGTGCTGCTCCCAGGTACATTCTTTCCGAGGGAACTCAGCTGAAGCGACAGGTTCAACATGCATGACTCAAGTGGCAGCTATGCACTCTATGGTCCCCTATAACCAGCTCTTTTGTCCCAATTCCCACAGGATAGTTATTTAGACGCTAGCTAGATTATTTACAGAAAAATACTATTTTCACAAAATAATCACTTTGGCTTACTTCCAGGTCTTGTAAAACACACACATCTTTTGTTCCCTTTTCTTCTATTTCCTCAAGCATTCTTTATTTTTGTAAACAAAATTTCAAGCCTTCAGTTGTGTTTCACTACTGCAGATCAATGATACTTTGTAAGGAAGGAAAAGTTAAAAACCTGTCATGGCAGATCGTACCATTCTCTTGCCTTTCCCAGAATTACCAACTATTATCTGTACATGAACAACTGGCACTAGAGGCTAGGCTAAAATGTTGATTCTGTGTAATTATGTAATTATTCTGTGTAATTAGTGGGCATGGATGAAGGTTGGACTTGATGATCTTGTAGGTCCTTTCCAACCTAATGATTCCAACCTAAATGATTCTATGATTCTATTTTTATGGCGTTTAAGGAGAGTAGTTCTCCTTATCTGACGTCCTGCCTGCCACAGATACTACCATTGCCACGCAGTAACCTCTGTGTTGAGCCCAACAATTTAAATCAAACTGAAGCACGTCAATCATCAGGAAGCTAAAAGTCCACACTCAAAGAACTGAAACCGATGAAGTGACACACGCCAGCGTGGTTCTGACAGGTCTCTGCCAATGAATGTAGAAGAAAGCAAGAGCCCTTGATCCTGAACGCCACTATGTTTGGGGTGAAAGTCAGTTCTAAGCATCAAGCGTATGAGAAGGCTCAAATTTCCATCTTTCTGATGCTAAGGGGATGGGGGGTGTCCTGGTTTCAGCTGGGATAGAGTTAATTGTCTTCCCAGTAGCTGGTACAGTGCTGTGTTTTGAGTTCAGTA
>JAVJGG010000013.1:26460816-26478541 GCA_035590195.1 Aviceda cuculoides
GGCAAAAAAAAAAAAAAAAAAAAAAAAAAAAAAAAAAAAAAAAAAAATCTTTGCTGTACTAGCCTATATGCAAATATTTATTGCTGGAACACACATTGCTGACTGATTCCATCATGTTTCTTAACAGTGGGAAAAATAATTTTTCTCTGGACTAGACGGAAACAACATTTGGATAACTGAGGCCAATAATGGCTGCATTTTTAATTGCACTAATTAAAATTATCTTCTCCAAACAAGCTCGTAGTTTCTGCCTGGAGCAATTCAGTGTCTCAGCACACAGACTAGCATAGCATTCCATGTAATATGCTGTATCGCAAAGTAAAGGTGGAGGCCAAAAATGTCAAAATGATAGCTAATCTCAAAAAAAAAGCAATGGATTTTAAAGGGGTTTTTTTTCTGAAAGTTGCAGTTCAAATAATTTAGAACTGTCTATACTACAACTGTAAAGTTTTCACAGCCCATTACTAACAGCTAGCACAGCTCCAAAAGTGATGCTAAGTGAATGATCCCTTTTGGCCAACTGCTTGCACTGCCCTACGCTATCATAACCCCCCCTCTGTAGGTATCGTTCTTCTCTCACCGCATTTTACAGGCATTCATTATTCAGGAGAACGAGAATTCCTCGCGTCCGCAGCTAATCCAAGGCAACGAATTGGCACGACCAACGTCAGCAGGCGTACGAACTGTTCCTTCTGTCCGACTGACAGTGGAGGAAACAAATGTGAGCGTCCCCACGGACTGTGCCGCGGGGACGTGGCACTCGCCCTCCCGCCTCGCTGGGTGACGAGGGAGAAAGAAGAGGTGGATGTGGCAGCACCAAGCCCAAATGCACCACAGAGATGCCTCTTGCTCTTTGTTCCCCTGCGACGAGGAAAGGATTAGATCTGTAAAGGCAGAGGAGCGGTCACCGATGAGCTCTGCAACTGCTCCCCACCCTGGGTAAGGAAAGAAGGATTTAGCCATCCCTTCCTCCCCACGCAGATTTCATCCGAACATCAGGCTGAGTGTTTCAGCTCACGACAGCTCCCTTAATTCAGACAATCCCAGTGGATCATCCATCTTTTTTGCCAGCAAAACATGACAAGGCTAGTGGCTCTCATGCAGGAAAAGCAAGAGGAGGCTGCAACCGTGGAATCAGGCCCTAATTTTAAATCACTTTAAAAGCAAGGCAAAGAATCATTTCCATAGAAAAAAAGACTGTGCCTTGCTGAAATGCACTAGAAAGAAAAGCCACAAAGAAACATTATAACACATTCCCAGATGGATAAAAAAACAAGGCAATGTACTGATTCAAGAAATCCTGACTTGCGGTGTCTGTATTTCACCACCACCTACTTACCACTCCACTCTGCTCCATCTTTGCCATTTAGGGAAGATGGTGTTTCTGCTCAGCAGGATATAATCCCCACAATTCTTGGCAGCAACACCTAGGCTGTATCACATTTTGCTATACTTTCACAAATCTCCAGGAGTCGTGGGGGAGAGAACATCTAATCATGCCCTTGCGCCCTTAGTCCAGCCATGGTACGCGTGGCGTTCTTTGGGGAATGTTTAATGATGAGGAGGACATAATTAAAATCGAAATTGAAACATCATCAAATTGTGAGGTGCTGAGAAATACAGACATATCATAGAGATGTTAGCTTTGCCAACAGTTAAGTGGTGAAATTCAGCAAGGAAAAAAAAAAATTATCAAAACATCAGTAAGGCTTGGAAAAAAACTCCCAAACACATACTTTAGACAGACGCGCAACCTGCAAAGCAATTAATGTAAGAGGGACCACAACTAACAGAGAGAATAAACTCGATGGGAGTTCACAGTTCAACCTGCCTGAAAATCAGCTTAATGCAAGGCTGGATTGCCTATATATGATATGTCAGGTCACACAGAAAGGGGGCGAGGGAAGAACTAAGGCAGTGACTTTAAATAGCTCTGGCATAAACCCAGCTGGAAGAACATATTCGGATCTGGGCATCATGCTACCAGAAAGTCATTGAAATGGTAGAACATGTTCAAAGAAGCACAACTCTAATGATTAAAAAGCTTAGAAAGAGTGATTTATGAGTACAGAGCCAAATACCACAAAGGCTGAAGAGACATGGTATCAGCCAGCAAATACTTGGTTTCCTAGGCTGAGAGTCCATACAAACCAAGGCTGATGGAATGAAAATCGAGATACGACAATTTGGGATAACACTTAGGAGGGGAAAAAAAAAAAACAAAAAAAGAAAAAAAAAAACAAACACAAAACAAAACCACCCTAACAACAACAAAAAACCAAACAAAAAAATCCAAACAAACCAAAAAGACAGAGAAAAGTAGCAAAAGCATCTCACAAACAATTGAAAGAAGATTCAGATTTTAAGGTTTTAGGATCTACACCGAATAAAGTTTAGGAACTAAAGGACAAGCTAGTCCTTACTTGATGACACATTAGGACTTCTCAGTGTTAGGGTTAAATTATGCTGCGACCAAGTATGTGTGACTCAGGACAGAACTGACTACACTATGCTGAGAGGAAAATCATTTCGGCTCCAACTTCATAGACTGAAAAACTCATTTAAGAAAGGTCTCACCTTAAAAATATATAGCCACAGCTGAACTACATGGATGCTACACAAAGGATTTCTACAGAATAAGCAGCCGGCATGACAGATGCACTAATTGTTATCCCAGTTTACAGTAGCCTAAATTAGTGTTGGTAATTTGGAGTCTCAAAATTGGCTAAACAATACAACCAAAAAAAGGATAATTCCCACCACCTCCGCCATTTTTATGTGGGTTTTCTGCTATTATAGAACCAGACCCATTCGGTTTGGCATTGCAATATCATACAGTGTTCAAAATTGCGACCATGAGTTGTTCTGTTCTGCAAGTGGGGAGTGGGGTGGTGGGGGGCAACGTGCCTCTCTCTGGTTAGAGGACCCGCATCATTGCAGCCATCGTATGACTTTTCAAAGCTTTTCCAATTAAAAATTAAAAAGCTAACGCTGACTATTTACAGATACCACCACTATCATTGTGTCTTTTAGAAAGTGGAAAGCTTTCAAAAAGGAAAAGAATAAACAGTTACAGCATTAAAATGCCTCCTAAAAGCAGCACTCCCTCTAGCCGTTACACTTTTTTCAAGGAGGCTTGTCAAAGCCTCCTTCACAAATGAAATCCCCATCGGACACCAGGCACTGCAGCTTATTAGATAGAGACCTCACGGACTTGACCCACATAAGCCAGGGAGGAATTTGACTGTCCAACAAGTTACTGTTATTTGTACATTTACTTCTTCCCCAGCATTGTTTATACTACAGCTGAGGCTTCTGAACTCAGGTTTGAGAACCACAGCAAGAGAGGAAGACATGATCCCTTACCAGGACAGCTTCCAACTAAGAGCAAAGCAGAGCAAGTACATGGGTGCTGGGTGTCCTGGTTTCAGCTGGGATAAAGTTAAATTTTCTTCCTAGTAGCTGGTATAATGTTGTGTTTTGGATTTACTAAGAGAGATGGGAGAAAACAAATGCTAAGGTCAGGTATGCTATTCACCATGGAGGGGAAAAAAATAAAAAATAAAAAAAAAAAAGCAGAGATTTGCTTCTGATGGCATAGTTACAGGGTTTTGATAGCAACCACATGGTCACTTAAACAGTGTAAATTTACACTGCTATCAAAGAGAGGGGAGCCTGTTCTCTTGCCCCTTCTCACCACTTCAAACATTCATACCTTTCAGCTCCCTCCTGACAGCCCCAGTCCTACACTCTCCCTCCATCCCATGCACATGAAGGTTATCTGTATCTAGGTCAAGTTCCTATCAGATTCACTGTGCAATGCCATGAGAAATCCAGCGCCGGCATACACTGTTAAGTGGAAAAGCAGCATACAAGACAGCACGTTTTGCAGTGGCACAGCTTTGTGCTGGATTAGTACAAACACACAGCCACAAGTTGAATTATCTCAACTCCGGACAGTGCCAAACCCTCCAAAAGTATCACTTAATGGACTGAGTATTTTCTAAGCTTCTTAAAAAATAATACTATGCAGTTGCTGTGACACTGTCAAGTTACTGGCCAAGACCTGGTGTTTAGCTATGCCATCATTTCAAGAAAAGGAAATTCCACATGAAAGTGGCATAAGAGAATAAAAACAAAAGCCTCCTGCACTTTCTTATTTTTTGAAATAGTCCTGCCTGTGCTGGTTATCTGAATTACAAGAGCACACACAGGACCAACAGCACAGTCCTAGCCTACAGTCAGAGAGGGTACGTGTGAAAGGGCTGTATGCGCTCAGAACCTGCAGCCAGCAGGACTTCCTGAATAAAACAGGAATATAACGGGATTAGTAAGGGAAGTGAACTGGAATGCTGGCCACCGCTTAACCGGCATGGTTTCATTCCCTCTAGCATCCTTGATAGTATCGTGCAAAAGCCTCAAACATCACGCTAAGGAGTCAACGTATTAACTGCGAAAAGACTTTGCAAGGTGCCTACGGACGCGTGTTGTTTCTGCACGAGCCAAGGGCAGCGTCGCTGGGGGAGGCCGCAGCACTGGGCAGCCCTCCGGCTCCCACCGCTGCCGTCTTCGGGTGGAACCAGTACTCCCAGAGCTGCAGCCTGGATTATACGCCCTCTTCTGCTTGTCTTCCTATGAACAATTACACTTCTCTCGCTTTTATGTGTGGTTATAACATTCCTTTATACTCCACGCGACACCAATATTATTTTTGTCAGAAATCCTTGCCATTTATATTCTGGCAAATGTTATGAACACAAAACACTTCTAGGTGCCACTTAATATGACGTTAAAAGCAACAGTGCCTGGAATTTTCCACTGATAACAACTGGGTCGGTCTTTCCTAAGTATAGAAGCACTTGTTTTATTAAGTGTTCATTTTATCTTCCCATTACATTTAAATTCAAATATTCTTTACTAAAAAAAAAAAATAAAAATTAACAAACCTGGAGATGAAAGGGAGCTTCCACAAGGAGAACAACTTTAAACAACTGTTAAATTGATTTGTTTGTTTGTTTGTTTCCTATTCTGGCCTGGAAAGCAGCATGGCCAAAAAGGGACTACATTTATTCAAAGCCCACAAAAAGACCATTGTTTTAAGTGCTGCACAAATGTAGGACATATGTTATTTCCTACAAAATTTTATGAACTGTACGACAGAAATAGATTAGAAAAAAAGGAATAGTTGGGAAGACAAGGTAAGGCCCAAATCAGTCACAAATGGAAGCACCCCTAAAAGTAAAATATCTCAGTCATTTGCACTCGGGCATCCTCAACCAAGTTCCAATCATTTATAAAAACCTTTATGTTAAATGCACGTTGCTAATATTTACAGTTTACTGAGGGCCAGTGTTGATTGCTCATTCATTACTTGTTACTCCTGCTCACAGCCAAAAAAAAGTGGATGCAAAAAGTGACCTAGAAAGCAAGCAAAAAGGTGTCGTATTTTTTGCCAGCCTGCATGAAGTCTGGAAGGAGGAGCAGAGCTGGCCACCAGTCTGCACAGAAACAGACAGGAGCCCTTCTGTTAACACGAGGATAATGAAAAGAGAGTGCAATTTGGGTGAATATTAGAAGGGGGAGGAAAAAATAGTTGCTGTGCAGTAATTGGAGAAGAAAATTTGAAAGAACCTAATACGCACAGAGCACCAGTGTCTCTTAACAAAGCATGCAAACATATTGAAAGAGAGTTAAGTCACTCTAAATCTAACATGAAGCAGGAGTATACATTTGGGGAAAACTGATGCTCTGCAAATTTTTTATCAAGGGTCCCAATTTTTTCAAATGGAAGATCTTTAGATTCTGTGAAGGGTGTTGGCCCCCGAACCAGAAAACTGATCCTCTCTTCTGCATTCTGTTTTAGCTTTTCATGACTTTAAAAGAAACATGAGCCATGAGTGTAATATTCATGAGATTTAACCGAAATTAAAAAGGAAGAAAAAACTCCCACAAAAATAAAGCAGAAATGTTCAAAATATTTATAGGATAACAAACCCAAGTAATCACACAAACTCATAAAAGCACACTTCATTTAAAAATGGCAGTCCAGAACTGGTCTCTATGGGCACTTGCAGAAAGAATGGGAGTCTAGCCAAATTACTGGAACCTGTGCATTTCAAGTTTTGCAGATGCAATTTCTGTATGTTACAACTGATAGCACAAGGGAAAGGAATGATTAGGTAACACAGTTTTCCACTCCCTTTTAGGCTGATAAACCAAAATAGTAAGCAGAAACTTACCCCCCCCGCCCTTTGTTCTTCTCCAGCTCTCATTACCATGAACAGAGATTTTAAAAAGACAAGGAAAAAAACACAAGGATATTCTATAAACAGCAACAAGTGGGGGATTTAGTAAAGCCACCTTACTGAGGATTGGAAGACAAAAACAAGTTCTCAACAAAAACAGCCTCATGCAGAGTTAGTAAGATCTATGGATGTCAGAGCTCTGCACAACATGAGTACAGTACTCATTTACATTTGTTGATGACTACCTTGAAGACCTTCAGCAGATGGAAAAACTAGAGGCATCCTCATGTTTTCTGCCCCCACTGCAGGAATTCTCCCTTGAAGGAACTAGCTGTGTTTCACCCAGCAAACCAAGCAGGACAGCATATGGACCTACTGTGAAAAGATTTCCATTGCTTCAGGCAGGGATTCCACCACCATCCCTGTGCAGCATCACATACATCACGTATCATCAAGTAAACAACAATTATTCAGTCACCCCAGAATTTTTTGGGGAAAAAATTTTAAAAAAAAAAAAAATTTGACTCACATGGAGGACACCATGTACCTGTGTGACTTTCTAAATTTCAGAGGGAATTACAGAGGCTTTGCACCTCTGACAAATCAGGCCCTGGAATCTCAAAAGTCAGACACTTGAAAATCCTGGCCTGAAACTTCTGCATCACTGACAAACAGAAGAAATGCAGCCAGTTTAACACTGGACTGTCTATGAAACTGGGAACCACACAAGCATGGAAGGTAGTCACGCAATTTGTGTGTGGAATAAGTGACAGATATTTAAACTGTTTGGCTTCAACCCAGATTATGAACCTTTCCCACTTGAGTTTATGAGGGGTACTTGAAATGCACTTGTCTCTAACAAAAGTAGCAGTATGATGTAAGGGTACATCTGAACATCCGTGTCAGTGTGCGAAGGTGTTTTCCTTCCTTAGGAGATACACTGGGGGAGGGTAGCCCTAGCACCTTCTTAATATAAGCAGAAAGAGTAGAAAAAAGTTCACAGTAAAAAAATAAATATCACTTGCATCACCAGCAATTAGTACTTGTCACTTGTAGGTCTCAAAGTATCTTAAAAAGAAACTAGCCTTATAATTCTCATTCTACAGAAAGGGAACAGACAACAGCAAAGACAATTTGTCCAAGGCTCTCCAAAGAGTACCAGAACACAGCATATCCTCTAATGTGGAAGCCATTTTATAAGCAAAAACCTGGTTTTAACAGATACAAATAAGACTATCTCTGCCTGAGGAGAAATAAACATGTGCTGAATGAAGTTTTTGACTGAATTAAAAAGAAAATCAAGGTCTTATCCATCCAGAACATCCTTGGAGCCAAGATGGAGATGAAGCTGCATATTCTGTTCGACGGGATCTGAATCTATTTTTCCTCATGCCAGAAAATGTCAGACACAAAGGCAGGTCTCCTGATGCTCCAGCTGGAGACTCCCTTTTGTGTCCAATAGTGAAAGAATGAGAGGGGAAAATGATTCCCAGAGTAGTGATGAGCCACCCTGCTAGAAGTGGGGCACCCGCAGCAAACCCTTCCCTAGTATACTGTTTAATAGTGCATCAATAATACCAAACATTTGGAAAGAACTAAAAGCTGGTTCAATAACAACTAGTTCAAAGCTGTATGCACACCTCTTTACCTAGTATCTCTGTGACTGAAGCTCCAAATAGCTTTCTTACAGTCTTTGGAAGAAAATAGAAGTAAACATGCACTAATCTGGTAACGCGGATGAGATTCAAAATCATCATTTTCCAAATTCCAGTCCACTGCTACTTCCATTAAGCTATACTCTATCCACCAGTCCAATTCAAAAGGCTTGCTAATTCTCAAGTCACCTTTCTGCACTGTCGTTACTAATGTATTTTAGATCAATGGAAACCTGCAAAATCCTCCATAGGTGGAAAGAAGCATCAGGAAGCTCAGGTGGTCTGTAGAGAACTTAGGAGACGCTCTCTAATTTTGCTTCTGTAGTCCTGCACACTGAAAAAGTCATACTGAATATTCAAGCAGGTGTGTTTTTCAGCTGTATAACCTTCTAAACATATTTGAAGACCCTTTTTACACTGAAATGTCCCCTTTTTTCCCTTCTCTTCCCCTCATCAAGTATGCTCATATTCTGTTCACAGTGGTAGCTAATAAATTAAATTAATCAAGCAAATGGTATATACTTCATCTATATTCTTCTTAATCTACACAGGAGTTATTGCAGTCTGAGGAGTTTCAGATTTAATGTAAATGCAGTTTATTGAAAGAAAAAAAAACAAACTATAGATACACATTTAGTCTCTTCTTTTAAAACTAGTACTAAAGTAATCCAATATAATATGAATTAGGCAACTGTATTTTAAGACAGAAGAAGGAGGCTCATCTAGAAGGTGGCAAAGTTCATGTTTCAGAAAGAACTGCCCTTATTTTCATTTTCTATTTCACAGAGACGTCAACACTATTTTTATACCAAATATTCATACAACCAACTGATACAAAGGACTGTATTTCAAAACCACAGGACAAATTAATTTTCAGTAGAGGCCACAAAAAGAGGAAAGCAAACAGTTTCTCCTGTAAAAAGAAAGTCATAAAAGGAGGTAGAAAAGCTCTCCACATCATCTCAGTGGCCAGGCAGCTACAGGCAAAAGGACCTGCGAGCCTGTACATGACAAAGTTTCCACACTCCAGTGAGTGACAACAGAACTTCCGAGGAAGCAGCTGCTTGTAGCAAAATACGTAGTCAGAAAATACTTGCAAGACTGGGAAATCTGCTCTTGCTACTCAGAGATGGTCTGAACCAGAGGAGTAGAGCAACATTTTTATTTTGGCAGATTCTACAACAGAATAAAGAAAAATATGAAGTTTTGTACCGCAAATTCTCAAGTAATAACATTTGTGATCTTAATTTTCTGGGGTGCTAGGAGCAAAACAAAATTTTATTCTTAAAATAAAGGATTTTTTCCCTGCATATGTAATTGTGAAACAGTACTTCATTTCTGAAGAGGGAAAAGACATTGTGTTGTTTAAATAAACTTCAGTGATTTCTAATGAAGTAAAAAAAAATTACCTTACTGTTTTAGCTATGAATTACATGTAAGAAAGGAAGTGATAAATAGCTGACATTCACCATGGGAATTGTGCTAGTCTTATGTATAGCCACTCCATAGAAGAAAAAAAAAAAAAAAAAAAGGGAAAAAAAGGCAGAGCAATGGGCAGAAGAAATAAGCAATGAAAAGACAGACGCCAGTCTGTAACATCAACCTAGAGAAAGAAAGGTGTTTCTCGTTCACTTTTCCCATACGCACATCTCAAACTAGGAACAACTGAAAATTAGCCGGAAAACCCTTTAAATGTCCGATCTACACTATCTCCCTGTCGATCCGAATGAAGATCCCAGGGAGGCAAGACGTTGAGGCCACCGGTCCGCAAGCTGCCCTCCGCAGTGCACGAGGGTGGTCACTGTAGCACCCTGCGCGAGGGAGCCCGTCAGCTTCCAAACGCTGCCAACGCGTTCACCAGTTGGGCAGTGTTCACGCACTCCTGTTAGGACAACCTTCGGCTGAAGATAGGTGCCAGCTAAATCTAAACCCCAACCGTTTCTCCTCCGTTCTGCGGTTACTAACGTTTAAGTGGAGGTAATCCAGCACCACCACTTGGCAACTGGAACATGGTCTTCCAACTTTATCTCTCCTTCATACGCCTTTGTCCCGCCGTTCATCCATCACTCATAACATGTCAAATAACACAACTAATCTCTCTGCTTCCTAGAACAGTTTATCTCAAAGACACTCAACACAGTTTCTTAGGTACAAGGATCTCGGCACACCACCTAAAGCACGTTGTTCAGCTTAACCAGTTGAGGACACCAGTAACATCAAAATACAGTTCTCCCAGGCATTTCATAGAAATAAAAAAACCTTCCACTGTAATGAGGATCACCAAACTTCCTATTCTGTATCATGTTGCTATTTTGAAGACACTTAGCACCACTGCAATTAACTGCTACTATTCTATTATTTGATCTTCATTAATCTAGCAAAAAAGTACACTTTGTTGATATGAAAACAACCAGGTATTTGAAAGAGCACAGGTTTTTGTGCTGTCGATACTCTGTGGCAAAATAAAAAAGCTACATGGCTCAAGTCTGTGCTAATTGTGTTGCCTCCAAGTGAAATAAGTGCTCCCTATGGGGCTCTGGGAGGAGGAAGGCCACTGTGGATTTTCAGAGCAAGAGCCAGACAAAATTTCTTGTTCCCCTACTTCTCTCCTAACATTGGGTCAAAGCACCAAAGACAATAAACAGGCGTTACACTCTCTTGAGCCCTGTGATCTACTTTAATGGCTAAAAGTCCATGCCAGTAACAGCAACTGAAATGAAAACATTCAAGCTGACCTTTCTCAAAATGTCTTTGGTTAGTAACAAATCAGATGACTAGTCCTGCCAGAGCCTTCAGCATTCCCAGAATGAGAACTATTTCAGCCCAAGTTGTATAGTTTTCTATTAATTTATTTTGTACAGGTTTTTTTAATCACTTTGCAATGGTATGCTTCACAAGCTGCAGCTTCACAAAATTAAGTTCATCTTGTTTATAATGAAGAACAAAATGTGAAGATCAAACTAATTTAATGACCGTCCAGTGCTTAGGAAAAGTAAATACTTCTTGTCCCAGAGGAGAATAACACAATGCAAAGCCTCGATTTCTCAGCAGAGCTGTTTCCTATAATGCTAACAGAGACTGTAAGTCTCACCATAGCAGCAGGAAAATCTGCAGCCTCAGAAAAGCAACTTCATCTACATACATACATCCAAAAAACATTGAGATTCCAGATGTGAATGAGAATCACTGAAGTCAGATAAGCATTAAAGTACGTATCAGGTAAAACAAAAACGTATGGGTCATAAATCCATCAAATTCAAGAAAGAAAAAGGCATAAAAAAATGTTACTATCTCTGAATTGATTAGGCTATCTCCTTTCCTGGTGTAAGTGTGGAATGCTGTTCACACCAGTTGAAAATACTGCTTTTCCCGTATTTTTAGACGGAAAAAAACCTCTGATCTCCCTTCAGGTCGTATTAGGCCTGCAGTGCAAATGTAACTGAAGGATACGTTAGCTGGGTCCTTTCCCTTTGCGGGGACCAGCAAAAAGCGTCTTGTAAGCCACATTTGATGATACCTGGATGGCTACAAACAATTACATATGATGCAGGAAGCATCTCAGAATCAGGCCAGAAAAACACTGGTTACAAAAAGGAAAGATCTCATTTTAGTGTTCATCTTCAATACCAAAATCTGCTGTTCTGTCCCACTTATACAAACAAACCAGTGTGCATCTGTGGGAGCATCCGCTTCTCCCTTCTCTTCGTTTTTAGCTACTTGCAAACCAAACACATGCAACACAAGAACCTTAGCAGTGTGATATTATAGAGGTATACTTGCAGTATGAGAGAAAACTGCAGCAGCACCATGAAATTATGCACTAAGCTGAGTACTCAGACTTACTGCTGAATTTCTTTACTTGTATGTTATAAGTAATTGGGCTTGGGTTACAGTTCATTTCTATGCAGATTCGTGGATTATCAACAGACCAGATACTGACATTTCAAACTCCTTACACAGATTATATAGGTAGCCAGTGTCTACAGCTGGAATTTTACAACTAGCACATGAAAGGCAAAAATAGTCCAGGAAATTATTGCCAATGTGAAAAAAAGTATTATTATTATTATTATTTAAATAAAGGAGCTGGTATGCTGTAGTATAACACGTCTCTTTTTGGACATTATCCCAAACATCAACCGGATCTCTAAATAAATTTATGAGAAGAAACATGCTCTGGTGGCGGATTTCTAATCCCACTGGAGAAAGCCCAGATCATCTCCATTTAAGGTCAAGCAAGCAACAGCTGCACATTTTTGTTCCCCAGAACAAAATAAAGCAGACCAGAACCTCCAACACAGATTCCTTTTGTAAAGCTTTTCCTTTCTGATATCCACGGGTGTCTGGACCCATTCACCCAGGGGTGAATCAAACAGTACAAAGATGTGCTCGCATACACGGTCCGTATCTGTCAGACTGACATGTCCCACGAGCAGCGCTTTGGCATCTGCCTCAGAACCCCACCAAAATCCCCACAAAAGAGCAATACTAAACTGAACTAGAAAAACGTTCTCCAGAGAGGGTACCCAAACAAGCTTGTTGTTAATGAAACAACATCAATCCAAGATCCACAACAGCTACGTGGTCTGAATTTGTGCAAGTTATTGTTATTTAACAAATATATTTTCAATTTTAAAATTTCTTATCCGACTTAGACATTTACAGAAGGCATGTATTATATTTCTGATGAGATACTATTTTTATTAATACCTTACCTTGCACATTTAAGTGTCATCCTTTAAAAAGACGACCAAGCTATGACTGTGTCAGCAGCTCACAAACACCACCAGCATTCTTTTAAGGCATCTCATTTCTAAAAAGCTCCAAAATGATGATTAGGTCCTATTCACTAACAAAAAAAGCTGAGAATTTGGTGTACAGTAACTAAAGAACATGATTATTTTACAGTGACTCGGTAAAGGGAGGAACTGGCATCACAGCTACTCAGTGCTGGGTGTTGAACCAAGTACAGAGGTGAATTTCAATAGTACAAGTTTCAGATTACGCCTTACAAAAAGCAAACAATGCAATGATAGTACTTTTGCTGGATGACAGCATGCAATAAAAACATTAAACTTCCCTCATTAAAAGACCAAATATAGTTCTCTTGACTGAGAGATTTATAATGTTAATAATGCCATAAGTAAATTATGAAACCCTTTGCAGTGGTAAAGAACTATCACGCCTCACTGTGGAAATACTCAATTAACTTTCAACTGAAGTATGTGACCCTAAATTTCCTGGGTTTGATATCAAAGGATAACAGAAAGCAGGCAGATTTATTGTACTAAAACCGAGTTGCTAACCTCAACCATATTATAACCAATTTTGCAGAAGAGCTAAACCTTATTTCCAAAAATAAAAATAGAGCTCAATTTGAAACAAGGTGGTACATCACCTCCAAGGTCTTTTTGTCTCTGGTCTGCAGCATGTATCACGGCAGGTCTTATAGGGAATGAAAAAACCAAACTGAACCAAAAAACCCCACCCTTCACCATGTCTGGTTTCCTGCTCAAAGACAAACACTAATCTATGATAAACGATTATTGTCAAAACTGGATCTGTCAGTGTCCAGAGTTAGGCTAAGCTTCTGTCTTTTTGCCTGCAGTTTCCAGATCAGGAAAAGGCGTATGCTGTAAGTAGCAACCACATGCGAAGCCTGATGTTGGATGCTTGCACACTCAACGCTTCGGTCCTTTCGCATCCAGTAAATCCTCCACTTCCCGGATGCACGAAACCTACTCCTATGCACTGTGCTCTCATTTGTCACTTCCCAGCACCGGCTAATATACATAAGATAACTTGCAAGGTAGCATCCAGCTGCTAGTCCTACCCAAACAAACAGAACAGGTTCTCAAAAATCACTTGGATAGTTTCCAGCCACAAAAAGAGGGAGGGAGAGAAAAAAGGTGGGTGTGTGTTTTAAAGGAAAGGTAAATACTTCAAATTATATAGGAATGATAAATTTTGGAGATGAACTTATATATGCTGGATTTTATTTGGAGGAAAAAAATCCTCCAACCCACAAATTAACTTAAAGGTTGGAAGAGACTTGAAATACAGAAAAATTACTTCAGTTCGAGCATTGCCAGAAGAAAGATGACATTGGAAAACACACATCATACACTGTAAACTGAGTACCAGCTGTGTAACAGAATTATCAAAACTATATAGAACTGAAAGTGTAGTTGCAGAAACCCCTCGTACAAAACAAAATCATTCCAAGTCAAAAACCCCTATGAAATGTGATCATCCACACCAGATATTTAGGGGGGTTTAGGATGAAGAAACATCGCTGTAGCAGAAGTAACTCATCCAAAAACCTCCCATTTAAGCTCTTGTTTAAGAAAAGGCAGGCTGTAAGCAAGCGGCTCCCTTCGCTCCCCCACCGCAGCGTGCCGCTCCCCAGACTGCTGTGCCTGCGCAGGTGGTCTCCCTGGCACACGGCTCCCTTCACGAGACAAAAAGATGTTGCCCGTGTTTAATAAATTACTGCTGTGCACAAGTTTAGAGGAGCAACTGCCTGTGTCAGAAGGCAGAAATGGGACCAATCACAACTTGTGAGCTGCTGAATGACGCCGCCAGTCCTGCCTCTGAAACTTTTGTTATTTTTTTCCCCTCGACGTACTTCAATTGTCCCACAACTTGGTCGCAGACTCGGACAAGTTGCCAGAGATCTACAGACGCTTCCCACAGCCCCGAGCCAGCTCCTCTGTGCTTCACTACCAGTCACACCAGAGGTAAGAAACCTCTCTTTTATGCTTTGAATTCTTATAGCGAAGCACTGTAGCTGTGGTTTGTTACAAAAACTCCTCTGCTCAAATTAACAGTTGGTCATAATTGTTTATCAAAAATATGGACATGGAGGCATTACAGCTGCGAGTCAGAAATATAATGCTGGGGGGACAACATATTTTAGCAACAATAAAGGCAACTGAGATTTTTCTACATGCTGGTGGGACACTAGCTGTCTTTGGGTAGATGATTTATACAGGTAGCATTACACCAGAAGGTGACAAGCTTTCATCATTTTCCTCAGACCTTTGTCTCTGCTTTTAAATTTAATACATTTGGTTTGTTTGTTTGTTTGTTTTTAATATTAAATCCACAAAGAGAGTAATTCACTTAAGTTTTGTAGAGACACTTCTGTTTCCCCAAAGCTGCCTACCCACAGCCCAGCAAAGGTAAAGCTCTTTCACCATTTAACTCAGAGAAGCATTTTTATGAGCTAAAACATTGAGAGCGCAAACTTTTTTTTTTTGCTTTATGATGAAAAAGTACGCTTAATTTAAAAATTTAAGCAGTTTATAGCAGTACTAGAACTGAATCATGTTATTCAAACTGCAGTTCAAACTACAGAATTCATATAGCATTTTGGCTGTGAATTCCTTTAAAGGTTAATTTTCTCCTGCTGGCCATTGTAACTACCAAACTTGTGCTAGAACAGTTACAATAACAGGTAAATAATTTAGCTAAGATTTGTAACATCATGAACTGAGTTTCAAATGCAGAAAGTAATCCATTTATTTCCAACTATGGGAAGCGTGTACGCACTGTACAATAAAATGCAACCCCAGCTTTAAAATCATTGCAAACAAAAAAGCATGCATCTCAAACAGAAATATGTCACATAAAGGACATTTAAAATTCAGATATAAAAATATTTTTTAAAGTAATATGATTCACGAATATGTAGGTCTCTAAAGAATTTCTCCTCCTTCCAATCATGTTCGCTCCTTCCATCAATTCACACCTTACTACTTACATCTACTTCAGGTTCTGCTTTTAGAAAAGACAGACTTAATATAGACCTGAATTTCATGAGGCATGTTTTCCCTGTTACTGAACAGACACACCTAATTCCTTTTCCTATTACTGACCGGTAGGCATCAAGCAAAACTACAGGCAGGTGCTTGGGTTTGTGCTCAGCAGCCTTGTGCCAGTTTTGAGCAGACAAGTACTGGAAGTGTCTGGACCTCCTGTGACTCCTAAGGCAAACCGTCTGCTACCAAGTTCTCTAGAAGCTGTTTACAGCAACCAGAAGCAGCACTTCAGACCTCCCAGGGCCTTCAGACCAATGCATACAAGGCGCAAGAAGATTCTGAGATTTTTTTCCAAGGCTAAAGTTACATAAAATGTATTTTCAAGTGAAGAGAGAAGTTTGGGTTTATTCTACCACGCAGAGAATCTTTCTCTCCTAACACAAACGCTGCATACACGCACCTTTAAAAATACAGAGTTTATGCATACACACACAAATTGAACACACACATAGAAACTTAATTGGAGTAGGCAGCTCTTTACTGGAATGCATCCATAGCTACAGCGGGTTAGACGCCCATTCATCTGAATTCTATCCTGCCACAGAGTCAGGTAATTTAAAGTAGATGACAGTGTGGCTCTGCTGTTAAGTTAAATCTAAAAATTTCACACCAATAAAATCCCATGTCACAGACAGCCAAACCCTCAGTAACAACAGCTGACAGTCATGACAGAAGCATGTGCTACATAGCAGGTGATAAATGTTACAAATCAGATGTGAAATACTGCATTTAATTTACAGCAAGTAACAGTTTTCGGCTTTTTTTTTTTTTTGCCACTCATTTGTCAAGACAACTATGTCATTTGTATTTAGAGAGATTCAGATTTATGCATATACCACATTTCTATTTTTAAAAGTTGCATTTATTTCTCATCCTCTGAAGAGGTTAAGAACATACTGTCTTCGTTGTACAATATGAAACTCACCAAAATCAGTTTGTAATCAGATAGTGCAAAGGTGATTTTCACTGATTTTTTCAGACCGTCAGCAAACAAAAAATGTATGGGATACACCTACACAGCTACAAGAGCAGCTTTTTATTTGCTTTAAGAATAACTTGATTTAGGAATAGAAAAAGTAGCCCAACTGGAGAAACAAAAAATCCCATAGGAAAGTAATGTTACGTTCCCTAAACTACAAGACACTTTAAAACTAGAAGACTGCTTTTGCTTTCTAGAGATTGGTACATGACTTAAGAGTAAGACTTTCCTGGCATCAAGTTACTTCTCAGAAACTGGATTTACCTACTATAATTCTTCTTTCAATCCATGCCACATCATTGTCCCCCGAGTTTCTAAAAAGGATGGAAACACAACATGCAACATCCCCTTCCACTTCTACCTTTTATACGTGCTAGATGTATTACAATTTTTACTTCAGTTCAAATTTCACTTACCCCATTTCCTATTAGTAAGTAGTGATTATGAACCACCGGAACCTAAAACCCAGCTTGAAACAAGGTGTTAGGTATTCAGTGCGCACAGTGCAGGAAGGAGCTCATTTCCTAACAGAAAGTTAAGGCAAATCATACCAACAGATGGGAAAAGGTATACCATTATTATATGTCTTATTTTGATTAGGGGAACTGACGAGTATGGAGAATGAAGCACCCGCCCAAGATCCCACTGCATGGTTCTGTAGCAGTTGCAGGGAATTTAACCCAGAGTTAAAAACTAGCCCAAAGCATTAGCTCCCAGGCTACTCCAATGGACTAGCACACAGATGTAAGTCCCAGTTACCCGCAAGGTATGTGCATAACTCCCAAAAACCAAAATGCCAAGCCTGGTGTGTTCAACTATGCATCAGTGTTAATTTCGTGGTATCTACACATTTCACATCCTCATGGACTTGAAATACAGGTTAAGGCTCTTACAGGCGATCTTGCTTCTAGAACACTGAGAACACCAAAGCTAGTCCAAAGAAAGATTCTAAAAGGAATGAATTAATAAGAGGTGGAGGGGGAAAAAAAAAAAAAAAAAAAAAAAAAAGGGACTCTGAAGTTT
>JAVJGG010000013.1:26496239-26538874 GCA_035590195.1 Aviceda cuculoides
CGACTCGGAGCCGGCTGGAATTGGCTCTGTTGGACACAGGGGAAGCTTCCAGCAGCTTCTCACAGAAGCCACCCCTGTAACCCCCCCGTTACCAAAACCTTGCCACACAAACCCAGTACAGCAGTGTTAGGAAGAGCATCACCAGCGCGTTGAGGGCAGCGATCTTTCCCCTCTGCTCAGCACTGATGAGGTACGTCTGGAGTGATGGCTCCAGTTCTGGGCTCCTCAGTACAAGAGAGGTACAGATGTACCTGGAGTGAACCCGGCAATGTAACATGAGGATTCTTAAGGGCTGGGATCCTCTTATGTATGAGGGGAGCCTGAGAGAACTGGGATTGTTTAGCCTGGAGAAGGGAAGGTTCAGGGTGATCTAATCAGTGCGTATAAATACCTGATGGGTGTGGTAAAGAAGACAAAGTTAGACTCTTCTCACCAGCACAGAGTTAAAGGACAAGAGGCAATAATAAAATCAATTTTAAAAAAAGAAAACCAACTTATTTACAGTGATCAGGGTGCTCAGACACTGGAACAGGTTCCCAAGAAAGGTTAAGGAGTCTCCATCCCTGGAGATATTCAAAACCTGACTGAGCAGTTGCACAGTGACACACTAGGTGACATCATTGCTCTGAGCAGGGGTTAGAACTAGATGATCTCCAGAGCTCTCTTCCAACCTCAACAATTCAGTGATTCAAGTGACAAAGACACAGGCTCTGGCTATGTAACCTTAAGCCTTTTGAAGGCAAAATTAAGGTTTTTTTCTTACTCTTATTACTTTAGTGTTTCTGCATTCAACTTCACATTTAGCACTGTAAGTTTCATTGTTGCAGGCTTGAACGTTGTAAGATAAACTGCCAAGTGGTTTGGTTTGACTGTTACACCAATCTTACTTTACAGGCAGTGCAAAAAACTTCTCTTTAGACGTTGTAAGAGCTTTTTTTCAGCACATTTTTGTCTTCTGAGAGATGAACTAGGCTGCTGCTTCTGTTCTCTACCAATGGGATCCCAGGTGGAAAATTCTGTATCTTTTACCATCAATAAGGCAACATGTGCAGTTAATTAACCTTGCATTTGTTAGCAGGGGTTCTGTAAGGAGGGGAAGGCAAAGGAACAGATAACGTGTAAAAAATAGAAAAAGTCACACTTGTTTGCAGAAGTTTAGAAAAGAGCAATTCTCTTGACTGTTGCTTCCCAGCTCGTAACAGAAATATATTATACGTAGTAACCGTGAGAACCAGTTTTATTTTCTTTCTGCCCTGAAGAGAAATCTAGTTTTTTGTAGAAGACTGAGACATCCTGTGACTGTGAAATGGAGTTTATATGGATTACATGGGGGGCATGTGGGGGGCAGAGACACACTGGTCAGCACTGCCCCTGAGTGTGGCCTGCTAGAGTAGGCTATGCTGTTATATGCTCCTCTGCAAGGCACTGTGTGCTTCTTGTGTGGAGCCTCATGGTTTAACCCCGGCCAGCAACTAAAGCACCCAGCTGCTCACCCACTTCCCCTTGGTGGGATGGGGGAGAGAATTGGAAAAGTGAGAAAACTCGTGGGTTGAGATAAAGATAGTTTGATAGGTAAAGGAAAATCTGCAAACATAAGCACAGCAAAACAAGGAATTATTTCAGCACTTCCCGTGGGCAGGCAGGTGTTCAGCCATCTCCAGGACAGCCGGGCTCCATCACGCCTAACGGTGACTTGGTGTCCTGGTTTTGGCTGTGATTAAATTTCTTCACCCTAGCTGGTATGGGGCTGTGTTTTGGATTTGTGCTGAAAACAGTGTTGATAACCCAGGGATGTTTTCATTCCTGCTGAGCAGGGCTTACCCAGAGCTGACGGCTGTTCTGCTCCTCACCCACCCCACCAGCGAGGGATTTGGGAGGGGACACAGGCAGGACAGCTGACCCCGACTGACCCAAGGGATGTCCCAGACCATGGGACATCATGCTCAGCAATAAAACTAGAGGGATGTTGGCAGGGGGGCCATTGCTTGGGGACTGGCTGGGCATCAGTCAGTCAGTCATGAGCAATTGTTTTCATTTGCATCACTTATCGTTCTTGGGTTTTATTTCTGTTATTTTCCTTTCCCTTATAATTTTTTTTTTTAATTACTAAACTGTATTTATCTCAACCAAGGAGTTTTTTTTCACTTTTACACTTCCAGTACTCTCCCCCATTCCACTGGCAGTGGGAGGAGAGCAGTGAGTGAGCAGCTCTGTGGTGCTCAGTTGCCAGCAGTGGTTAAACCATGACACCTCCCCAGGTGACTTGATAAAAAAGAAGATTCTGAAAAATTTCCAGATCCATTTCGGTTTTGTGTTATTTACAGACCCAAATACAACACTACATAGAAACTGTGGGTAGCATAATTTATGAAGCCTATCCCAAGCTGAAGTATCAAGAACAGAGAAATCAGTGAGGTGATATTCGGGAGGGGATGGAAAAGCAAAGATGGGAGAGGGAAAGGAGAGGTTACTGGGGACTGGCTGAGAGCTCTCACGCCCAGCGACATGTGCTTAGCATCACAGGCTATAGACAACCAGAAATAAACACCTAATCCTCTCATTAGAGGATCAGCTCCCAGCAAGTCACATGGCTGCATCTTAGCAAGCTCATATTGCTCGTTAGGTTCACGTCAGACAGAATGAAATTGCTCTAATTAAAAGATTCTTTCGGGGTCCTTTTTGCCAAAAGCAAGACAGATACACTCTTCTTATTTCTCTCATCCTAACCTAGAGAGAACTTATTTCTTTGGGATTTGTCATCTGGTACAAGAGTTCACAGAGGGACAATTAGAAAGAAAAAAAAAATTGCTGTAGAAGTACAACTGGCATACCCAGTTTGACAGCTACACTAGTTTAATGTGATTTGGTGACTTGGTGAAAGCCAGAACACATTAACTGGGCACACTTTCAAAGGATATATTTGACTCAATATATCACACCACAGATCGGAAAAAGAAGAGCGCTTCCAATGGTGCAACAACTTTTTTAAATGATAGCACTTCTTTTTCAACGTATCCAAATAATGATATCCTTACCCCCAACTTGAATACTCCTACCTATTTGGGACCGGACTTCCTCTCTCCTTGCACTTACAGCACAACACAAAATAATATAGCCCTACAGCCATACTCCTCATGAGAAAAATGCATTATAGCCCAAAAAATAATAACCAGTTCCTTGATTGATAGCTGTTTCTTACATGCTTGTCTTCTGGCTCCTAAGAAGATAGATATTCTTGCTGAAGCCTTCCCGCCTCCTAATGAGTCACTACTGCCCCACCATACACCCTCCCGTTTCAATGCATAAGCTCACACCACATTGTCTCTTGCCTCTACCCAGCCACCTACGTTCACAGCTGTTACAGAACATAGTCATCTTTAAGACTTGACCAAACTGCCAGAGCTGGCTGAAATGGACCAGCACTTTAAGTTATTCATAGGGTGCTGACGATGGCCATAAAATACACACAGATACTCAAAGCAGTGAAATGGAGAGTAGAATACTATCAGCTTGTTACCTGATGGATCATGTTGCTAAATGTGAGGTACCATTTTTTTACATGCAAGTTGAAAGACCTTCCCTCCTCCCTGTACTTCTTCCTGAAAAACTCTGTACTGCAGAAAGAAACATTTTCCTAGGATGTTTTCTCTGTCTTGATACTGCTCAAGAGGTAGGACATGTTAAAGAGGAAGACAGAAGGCCACACAACCCATTTCAAGTGGAAGGAATCACGGTCTTCCAACCAAACACATTCGTGCCCACAGCTACTGCAGCGGTGGAGACAGTGATATGCAACACTACAAGTTCCCAAAATTGTAATATGCCCATCATGTGTAACCAATCGCCTGTGCCAGGTGCAGATATCAAACTCTCTCAGCTCTGCCTGCCTGTCTTCTCTCGCAGCACAGCGGATGCTGGCATAGATAGCCACTACAAATCAGGTACATGATGCTACAAGATGTAGCAGGGGCTGCCAGCTTCCAGCCCTGCTCTGCAATAGAAATAAAGGTACTCGGTCATCTCTGGCTGAGGATCTCAAAGCAGCGACAAGAAGGTGAAAGAGCTGTATATGACATGATGGAGCTAGAGTCTCAAGCATATATATTGTGAGATGGAAAGCACAGAGTTAAGAGTCCTGCTTTGTGGGAGCATGCAGCAGAAGAGCTGGGAGAGGAGACTCCTGCTCTCCTCCTACTCTCCTCGGGAGAGTAGGAAGGAAAACACACAGTAGAAAGAAATGCACCTCTTCTTGTACAGGTACTCCTTAGCCAGAGGCTGCTGCCTTTCTAACACTCAAGCAAACTAACTTTTGTATTGTACCCTACCCAGAAGCTGAAGCTGACACAGCACAAAGTCAGTCCTGCAAAGGAAGCGGCCACAGGCTTTTTTGTATTCAAAGAAAATAAGAGCATATGAGGATTCAAAAACAACTGACTGTGGGTACCTATGTTTTAGGCTATGCATAATTCTATGAGTAGAAATGTCACATCTGCAAGAGAAAGGTAAGAAAAGAAACCCTATCTGTATGCATGTATCTATAAAAGTTAAATACAGTTCCATAACCAAAAAGTTATAGTAGTACTTAATATAGCATTTTCAGTCTGGAATACTGACTTAATGTTGCCTACATGCCGTCTTCAAACTAGAATTAAAAACAATAATAGTTAGAAGCATACGATCTCCTTCGCCTGTTTTTATTACAGTTCAGTTACTCATATGTGGTATTTTTTATTTTTCCTTGTTCTACTCTAAATTTAAGCCCTGAGTTAGATTTAAACTTCTTTTCCTCACTTTTGATTCTAAACTCTTCAAGCAGATTTAAACTTGGAATGCCACCTACATCCAACTACAGCTGATGGGTGTCTCTGATAATTTGTCTCAAAGTGAAACACAGCAATTTTGGCTTCAAGTTGTCCTAATTAGTCTTCCCATTAATGCTCACTGAAACATATGAGAAAATTCACACTTTTTCTTAGAGCATATTGCTTCAGTCTGCCTTGACTGCAGGCTCAGCTGGAAAGAGAGCCCATCTGCATTCTGAAACATCTCCTCAAAACACAAAAAGCCATGAAATTCAGAAATTTCATTGAAAATAGGAGAGAATCCAGAAAGCACCATAGAACTTACGAGACATTACTTCTTCTGTAGTCATGGGAATAAGCTCCATTTGGCCAAATCCTGCCAAAGACTATTTTATGCAAGTAGTGGGTTTTTCCTTTCCATACAGGCAGGGTAGGCAAATGCCTGGTTCAGAATTAGAAGTGCTCTCTTTTCAGCATTACTCAATTTTTACTTCATTGAACTACTATTTATCTGAAGATTACAAACACTCTTAAACATGGCTTGTGTGCCTCCAGAGTCTTTCGATGCTTAAGACTGCTCTCATTAATGAAAACTTAATGAGACAGGAGGAAAAAAAAAAAAGAAATTAAAAAAAATAAATAGCTAATGCTACTGGCTTTCCTTTGAATAGCATCAAGCTTGTATGTCAAATTTTGCTTTTCAATTAACCTAACAAATTTGGGGGGGGCCCACCTCAAAGCTCCCTAGAGCACTTTTCTAATAGGCATGACATTTTAATACCTGGTCCAATACTTCCCAAGCCACATAAATTAGAAAACTGAAAAAATTCTATTTTAAAAATGTGCTACAAGATTTCTACCACATAATAGCAGCAGATGGAATAAAAAGTGAAGAGCATTTCATGTGGCTTTCTTACAACCTTGTGTTACACTTCTGAACTATTTCATTACTGCATTACTGCATACTGGCATAGAAAACAATGTACCAGCATCAATTTTGGTCTTAATAAAAACCTAATCACAGGGAGAGAGCATAGCAGACACTTTCTTCTGAAGAAAGGGCAGAAGAAAGAAACCCTCCAATATAAAGTTAATGAACTCCTCCTACTCATTTACATTTTCCTGTCCGATGCTTTTTAAATCACCAGTGCCAACTATGTTTATCATAACTAGAAGAAAATCTCTGAAGCCATTCCTCAGGCCAGATACCACCATCATTCATCTACTTAAAATCCTTATCTGTTGCCCAATGGTCAGTCATAACATATAAGAGACAGAGAAGGCTCACTGTAACCCTGAACAACTTATAAGAACAACTATAAGAACCCCCATCTACAAGATATACATGTATATGTGACAATTTCTTCACTGCTCCCCGTAAGATATTATTAAACAACAGCAGAGCAATCAGCTAATACAGTTACCCAATACTAATCAAAACCAAAATACACGTGATGCCTATGTTTATAGGATGCATGTGTATCTAATGCCACTGAAAACAGGCAACCTTCGTTGTGTGAAAGACTTTGAAATCTGATATTTTATCCAGGGTATAATTAGAAAGTCCTGACCATGGAGAAAAACACCAGTATTAAAAACAGCTGACCTTCTCTTCCTGCCCTTCCCTCCCATCCCCCCAAAACACTGACACAGATTACCCCAATCCAGGAAAATAAACTGAATTATTGTTAATAACTGAGCAGAAGATAAATGGGGGAAGTTGAGCCTCTGTTATACATATCGAAGGTCTTGAATCTGGCCACAGTTTAGTGTACAGTTCTTACATTTGTTATAGGATGTTGGTTCTTCTGAACGCTTCTCTGAACTCTTCTGTAACTCTTAACTGCATGGACCCCAGCAACAAGCCACAAACAATTCCAGCGTCCAACGTACGACTTCGTGAAGGGGCCATGAGTCTTCTCTCTACCATGCAAGCATGTGGCTGCCTCCCAGAAACCTTCTCCAAAAAAGCTGCTTTCAACAACAGCAGTGTCTAACTCTCCTGGGAGCTGGTCAAAAAACAAAGACCATGGATGGTGGGCCATAACAGCAGTATGCACGCTACCCGCGAGTTCCCCCCTACCTACAGATTGGACTAGACTTAATGCAGCGTAGATGATCAGATGAGCCAACTGAGAAATTTCAAAACGGACAGGCAGGAGGCCGACCCTAGCAAAAAGAAGAGACTGACTCATCAACCTCTGGAAGCAAAAGCGCAGCTTTCCAGGGTGCAGTAGCAGTCACAGAACAGTTTGGGCTTGGTTGGTGCATTTTGGCTGGAGGGTTTTGGGGGTTTTTTTTGTTTGTTGGTTTTTTGGGGGGGTGGTGGTGGTTTTTGGTTTGGGGGTTTTGTTTGTTTGTTTGTTTGTTTTTTTTACACTGTCCAGAAATCTTCACCACTTTTACAAGCCCTGTTCATATTACTTCAGGTTTATTATGTCAAAATATGAGGTGAATGAATGGAGGAAATCTCTGCAAATAAATCTCTTCCAAAGAATAAATAAATACAAGCATGCATCATAGAAAGCTGCACCAGAAAAGGAAGCGCTGCAGACATAGGAGAGAACTCTTCAGACGCTGAACAAGTTCTGTATGAGAAAGTGGGCCCAAAATCCTCATACAATCTATAAACAAATAATGGTTAGAAGTGATGTGTTTAAACAGCAAGGGACTGAAACACACAAACAAAATAACTAACAGAAAACTTAGTAGAGGCAAAATACAATTTAATACTATAATTAATCAATACTAATTTAACATAAGACAATATTAAATACTAAAATACTTGCTGCCAGTAAACTGAGTTGCCTGTGTCACATCTGTGCCTTCAAAGCAAAGACAGTCATGTGGTGTTCAGAAGCAAGTTCAATTAATGTTATTTGGAAAAAAGAAGCAAGTTC
Source organism: Aviceda cuculoides (assembly GCA_035590195.1). Taxonomy (NCBI): domain Eukaryota; kingdom Metazoa; phylum Chordata; class Aves; order Accipitriformes; family Accipitridae; genus Aviceda; species Aviceda cuculoides. The sequence goes on from JAVJGG010000013.1 coordinate 26,503,942, forward strand.
ATTGGCTTCCACCATCGCCAGTTACCGTACTGGCAGTGTCAATCAGAACTGTTTTACGTAAGAAGTGGATAGCAAACTCCAAGTCAGTTCTACTTTATTTCAAACTAATTCCTGTAGAATATTCTGTAATCTACTGTGCTGCATACCAAAAGAATGCAAGTTGTACGTAAAAACTTAATAGTTTTAAAAGGTGAAGTCCTTTAAAATCTACATAATTCACAAAGAGTACGAACAGTACAACCCTGAATAATGCAAATGCAAACTTAAGAGGTTGCAGCTGAGACAGAATTTTCAGAAACCAAAGCAATTTTGTTCCTTTTATTACTTCCCTTCAAACAGCATCATCACGAAGTAAGATGTGTGATGAAATACTGGTAAGGCTACTACCCCTAAGCGATGTTACTATAGAGAGATGGAAGAAGGAACAAATGGTAGGTCAGCCTCACAGGCCTCCAACAACCTACAAAAATCAAAAAATACTACAAGAGGAGTTTAAAGCATTTTAGTAAACAGAGCAGAAAGCAGTGCTGGAAAGAGTAAAAGCTCTATGAGGAAGCACCAGGGTAGCATACACATTTATCCAAGGAAGTAAACTCAGAGGTAATGCTGAGTTCCAGCAAATGGCAAACAGCTTCTCAGACATCCTTACAAACAAAAGGAATACTACGTACGTATGAAAATTCTTTAACAGAAACTTGCCTAACATATCCCATCTAACTTACTATGAACTGGCCGTTTGCTATCATCTTCATCATCCTCCTCCTCTACAGTTAATGACTTTCCTTTTTTCCATGTGTGACATGTCATTTCCACAACCCTTCTGGCAAACTTCCAGCAACAAGGAGACGCAATTAAATGATACAGTGGACCACATGGAAGGACAGCATCTTCATATGATCTACCCTCAGCACTACAAATCAATCCCTGCATTCCAGTGGCCATTTCAAGAGCCAAAATTCCTAATTCCATCACTCCAGTTGGTTGACAAGAGGCAATCTGAATACCCTCCCACAGAATTGCACATGGGTCATCAACCCAGAATCAGTGCAAAAATGAAGCACACAATGGTGATTATACATTTGCTTTTTTGAAGATCAGACATTATCAGTTTAAAAACTACTACACAGGAAAGACACTAGCTCAGTAGAAAGTGTTTTCTCCTATGTTCCACTGCAGTCAGGTTTGAAGTTAAAGTTCCCAATATCAACCAAAGTTAAAAGACATTTGTAGAATTACCCGTCATCCAAACCATCCCTCATTAATACACGTCCCTGAAATATATAGCTGACTTTCTTTGTGCAAGAAGATATCAGGTAAAATGATCCAAATCCTGCTTAAAAAAATGTTCCCTTAAACTAGCTGTTTGGCAATATCAATTATCACAAGTCTCAAATAATAAAAACTTTACAGAGTATTTCAACAAATAAAGCTTAACAAAAACTTCTAATGACAGTTAGAGCTTTGCAACAGTTGACTTCAGGGAGATTGTACCAAGCCAGAGCAACAATTTTTGACAAGGGAAAAAATACAAACTCCACAAAGAAACAAAAAAGGCAAAACACTTAAGTGGTTTTGCTCCTGGGATTTGCTGTGATAAAACTGAGGTTTTAACAGGCAATAGGTATATACACGCAGAGAGAAAAAAGGAGAATAAAATCCCTAAGCCCCCAAGATATCACATACACTCCAAGTACTGCCATCATGGTTAAGGGATCTTAAGATAACCAATATTTTAAGATTTAATATAAAATAGTACTGCCTACTAATATTTCTGTGAAGTGACAATTTGCCCAGCAATATCTAGGCTAATAATACTCATATGGGGAATCCACAACTCCAGAAGAGAAACATCTTCAAACAAGCTTAACAACTTCTTACTCTTGAGCCAGATCTGGGTCAAATTAGCTGGCTCACATGAAGCCCACATTCAGAAGATGATTTAACAGGGCACTGTAAAGAAGGGTGGCACTGTACAGACCGTGGGATGCTGCCACTCCAAAATAAAGTCAGGTATCAGTCCTATGCAACAAGGAGAGCTTTAATGAAGTAGCACACAGTTCAAAAAGCAGCAGGTGAAATGTGTTTTACAGGAAAAGATTATTCAGCAGAAAAAAATAAGTACAGCAGTCAACTACTGTAAGATTCTGTTTTCCTTACTGTACTCAACATTCAGATGCCAGCGTTAGGGAAATGTGAAAGTACAGGTTCATTAAAAGTACAGGAGGTAAATACAATACTATGGGGTATTTAACTGAAGCAGAAAAGACTTCACAGACTGTATCTGATCAGAGTCTGAAGCAAACAGCAGCTAAGGCCAATAGCAAATTTCTACTCATATCAGTCACTGGAAACAAGTTAGTTATACTGCTATTGGTCCAAGCTTACAGTGGCCATCTGCTTAATTAATCTACAAAGACAAAGGCTAACCTAACTTACATAAAATCTCTTTAGATGAGAAAACTGAGCATGTGAAGATATAAGTATATCTTAAAAGAATGAACCCATTTTAGCAGAATACAATAAACCTTTTGATTTATGCATTTTCCTCCTTATCCCAAGGATATCACACACCCACAGTCAAATATAACTGTGATTTCTAGAAACACAACATAATAAAGGATGTTCTGAACAATGCATTTCGAAGTTAAACTTTCACAGCAGTAACTGCCACACACACAAAGAGATACCCCATCCTCAATGCTTTCTCTTTCTGTACCTCTCCGTCTGCCAGCTCCTCAGCACTGTTTTGGTGTTGTTATTACTGCCGTACGTATACAGTATCTGATAGAGAACTGTGCTACAGGACGTTCATAAGGTGCTGTATGAGTACATGTGAGTAACATGCAACTGGCCACCACAAAATAGAAAAAAGTACTATGTATAATATGTGGATGCTCTATGTAAAAAAAAAGCAGAAACTGAACAAACCAGAAATTTTGTACCCTGTAGAATCTATCTTTCTTTTCCACCATTCTGGAGCTATTTTTAAGAAACAGTTATATAACTGAAGAACAATTTTTAGATTAACAGGTTCTATTTTTTCCCCCCAGATAAGAGGATAAAGCAATATTCCGGAACAGCAGTCATGTAATCAGGCAACTTCATTTTGCTGAAATAAAAGTATGACTGAAAACTTACACCGCCACAGGGATTTTTTTTCCCTTTGTGCTTGCTTGTTTCTTTTTTTTAAAAGTCTAGATCTTAACTTGCATTTGCCTTTTTATGAAGGCCATCTACAGCTTCCAATTCCATTTTCCAACCACAAGCACTTAACAGTGAAGACATGCAGAAATCAAATATCCCCCTAGGACCTTCATTAAAAGTAATGGCTAAAGGAAAAAAAAAAAAATACTACGGAAGTCAATATATCTGTCCTCTTTCCCTTCTTAATCTGCAAGATACCCATGCCACAAATACCACCTACATCAACAGCCACCAGATACTGCCTCTTGCTGCATTACTTCATCCCCAGCTACAGAGGACTCCAGCAAAACCAAAAACAAACAAACACACAAAACCCACAGGAGTAACTTGGCCCATCAGAACAGAAATCCACACCTGCCCTCCAGAGGGGGAAAATCCTAAGTATTTTCATTCTCTGTAAGAGAACATCCAGTAGCAGAAACATACCTACCCCTCCACTTTCCTATACCACAACAGACAGAAGTTGTACTTTCCAGGCTCCAAAGGAAACTTATTTGTATCATACTAACTCTCTAACTTACTCCGGGTGCCATCTCCAACAACAGCATTCCCAGATTAGCTAGGCTGATGGCCTTCAGCAGCAAAATCACCTCACCTAAGACATGAAGAGAAAAGGAGGTGCATCTGAGGAGAGACTCAGGCGAGGAGAGTTAAGAGAATTCCTCTAACCCAAGGGACCAACGCAAAACCTGAGGGTTCCCACAGAGCACTATCATTCCATGCAGTTAAAACTGTGTTGTTGACCAACGTGTGTATCAGTCCCTTACATTTTATTCATAAATACAGGCAGAAACAGAGCCTACAATTTAATGTCAAGTAACTTTAAAAGGTTAAATCCCACTTTCAGATTCCAAGGAGACTGGAGTTCCTGGCTACATTTTTGAGATCATTATCCATTACTGAAAGTTTAATCCCTGCTCCTACTAAAATGGTCTTTAGCTTAGAAGTATCTTATTTAGACTCATCTGGTACCCATTCTGCTCACCACTAAGCAGCAGATCTCTTATCTTGGTTCACAGCCCACCAAGAATAGCTCTTTCTAACAGGAGCAGCAGCTTTCAGCTTTATGCCAGGCTACACAAGTATGGAAGAGGAGACATACCTTCATCTTCATTTTCTCTCCTAACCTCATACTCCAACCCTATTTCCTCTGCTGGTTTCCCCTAGTTGAGCCTTACACACAGCAGTCATCTTCCCAGTTTACCTCTGCATTCTCGCTTTGGGAGCCCTAGCCCAAACACGCAATCATAGAATAGCATCATTTAGGTTGGAAAAGAGCCTTAAGACCGAATCCATCCGTTAACTGCCAAGCCCACCACCACACCGTGTCCCTAAGCACCACGTCTACACGTCTTAAATACCTCCAGGGACGGTGACTCCACCACTTCCCTGGCAGCCTGTTCCAGCGCTCGATAACCCTTTAACGGGTGACCCTCCCACGTCCCACACAGGCTTCTGTGCAATCAGAGCACGGGTACGAGCGTTCACCCAGACGCAAAAAGAAGTCCTTCCAGAGGCAGCAGCGAGGCTGCCACGGGTCCAGCGAGGCAAGGGGACCTGCTCGACGGCTGTCCCCCTCCGTCTCCTTCCTCCTGCTGCAGACGAAGGTCAGGCCAGGTTGGTGCAGCGCTGCCGCTGCTACGTACCGCTTCGCGTGGTTAATGTACCACAGGCGGTTGGCTTAAGACACTTTGGCAAGGCCTGCATCAAGCGGTAATCCCTTCCGAGGGCCAGAAATCATCCCCAGGAATCCTACAAATTCAACTGCTGCCTCAAGAATAATTTAGCTTGCTGGAGAAGTCTCTCCCCTTCAGATGCTGATCCCCAAATGCTAACAAGTGGCTTAGATTCAACCAGAATAGGTCTGCTGAGGACCTAGCGGTCTTGGTCTACATAATTACTTACCAAGACTTGGGAAAAAGCAAGATACTAATAAAACCAAAACAAACAAACAAAAAAGGCATCCATTAAAAAAAAAAAAAAAAGGTATAAAATAAATACACAAAAGAGCAAAATACAATACAGCTGAAGTAAATCTAGCTCTCTATTTTCTAACTTTCAAATTTTCAGCTTTGTTACTCTAACCTTCATTTACTATACACAACTGTCTCCTCCCATTAAAGTTTCTTCCTTCCATTAAAGGTCTTTCTCCACATGTAGGTCACCATCTGGAACCCAGTTCAGGTCATGGAGGATTAACCTTAAATTGGAATTGAGCGTAGCTCTATATCCTACAGAAGTCACTTTTTATACTTCAAGAATTAAATACAATTATCCTTATTTCCCAAATGAAGAACAGAAGGCAAAAATGTTACAACAACTAGCCTAATGTCACTTCGTAAGCCTTACCTGCTTCCACCCACTGCTCTCTACATCAAGCAACACTGGCTACCCTGGTATAATGTATGACTTCACAAATTCAAGCAGAACAAAAAGAAGGAATAAACTAGTGGGGAAGCTAGTGGAAGACCCACCTGGAATTCTCAGCATTTTCCTATAGCAGCCAAAAACTTGGTACTTGCCAAAGGAATCGAACATTCCTACCACTAACAGAAACACTTCTGAAAGCAATAGCAGCAAGAAGAAGACATGGAAAAGTTACTGAATTCCATCCTACAAAACTGATTTACAATAAACAGATGTGGACAAACCTCAGTTCTCCTGTACCATCTGGCTTTCACTATTTTGACTCTTGCTTCTAATATTTTCTTTTTTCGGATACACCTGTGAAGCCATGATACTAAGACTGATAATAACTGAACCTTGTTCCATTTCTAATACATAATTTCTCTACAGCATAAAAAAAAGTAGAGGGATTCACATTTCTGCAACGCCCATAAACAACCCTCCTCTCAAGACCTCCACCTTCCCCACACACACTCCGAGGACTTAATTTTGGGTTTTTTTTGCAGGACAGTTGAAAGTTCGAGCAAATGCGAATAATACACTAGTAAAATTAGCAGTGTTAATTCAGAGGCTATATTCAGAACTAAATCTCACACTCTTAAAGGAGGATTTCTGTATTGTAAAAAAAAAAAAAAAAAAAAAAAAAAAGCCTCCCCTCCAGAAGGGAACTATACTTCCTTATACGTCCACCATCAAAGAAGCCACAAAAGGTAATTTTAAAGGCTGGAAGAAAAACCAAACCAAACTAAACCAAACCAAAAACAACTCGGGCATGTAACCATCTGAATAATATTACTCTTAAGTCTTCCTAGAATATACTTGCAGATCTTAATGCTAACCAGTGTTTCGTCACCTGCTAGTAGTCTGTCTGTTAAGTAATGATAGTTACATACTATTCATCCAAACCTGTATGTCACTTTTTTTAGAAATATTCTGAAAATTGAAGGCCATTTGTGTACTTTGAAAAGGCTGGCCAAAAGATCTGATTTTAACTATCACCCACGCTTAAACAAACAGATACCAAATTAGGAGAAAAATGTGTAACACCTAATAGTGTCTTTTAGCCCAGCTTTTCCTAATGAAAATATTTAGCTTTGCAAATAATTTCTTTAAAAAAAACCAAACAAAACAAACAAAAAAAACCCCAAAAAACCAATAACAGCAGTTTCTGCATTCTTTCACTGGCAATTAATTTCTAAAAAAGTTATTGTTTCTCCCCCCATGGCCTATGCCAGAGAGAAGATAGTTTAGTACCCTGATGTTTCCATGATGCAGAAAATTTTATGAATTAGCACACTAATTAAATGAAAGTGACAAATCCAACTAAATCATAAGAGCAAGAAAATATAAGTCATTAATTATGATAAATGCTTTAAAAGAATGTTTCTCATACTGAAAGACCGAAAGTTCCTTTGCCAACTTATATATATATGTCAGGCACCATTTGGTCCACCAAATCCACTCTCCCTGGTATGAAACACAACACTCGCTACAAATGATATAAACAGTCTCAGATTAAAAGACTTGATCCACTGTAGAGAACAGAAGTGTAACCAAACTCCAACTTACATATTTGAGATCATTTCTGTAGTCATTCAAGATAAAACATGCTACAGCATTCAAAGCAAAAAGACGACACACACACACACACACAAAATCCTCCCTTGGTAAAGTTTTGGGGTTTGATCACCATAATTCTAAAAATCAGTTTTGCATCTGAATTCCGAACAGCGTGGTTTACCCAGCACCTAAACGGGATGCTGGTTCAATGCCAACACGCCTCCCTGAGTACCCACTGAATCGCCGGCAGTACTGACCACAGCCTTCAAGTTTAAACAAAGCATGTGATAGGACATAAGAACTGCAGAGTTATTTCAAGTGCTGCTACCTGTAATGCTACCCAGTCTTCTGAGCACTAACTCCTAGACAATATTAAAACAGAAGAGGGGTTCTCTGTTTACAAACAGCTAACAAGCTTGAACACGAAAAATCAGAATTACATTTTTCTTCAGAGTTTCGTGATCACTTCTCTCCGCACCCCATGAAAATTAGAAGACAGAGAGTTTGTATGTCCATCTTGTTTTCCAATGTGCAGTCACAAGTCCAGAGCCAGAGGTGGGAGAGCAGAGAATGTTTCTATTGCTGCCTTTGATAACAGAAAGAATTTAGTGTTTATAAATTTATTTCCAGTTGTTGGCACATATATTTGGATATTTATAGTACTCATCACTATGGTATCCAAGCACATTAGCAGTGCTTTGACCCACGCAAAACAATAAAAAACTGTTTCTTCTCCGCTCTCCAACCTATTAAGAAACACCTCAGTTGTGGTATTACTAGCACAGCATGTTCCAGAAATTAAAAATAGAACTCTTAAAAAGCTAGACTCAACTTCAGATCTTACTTTTTGATCAAAACAAGCAGGGAACAAAGTATACCATAAAAGCTGGTGCTGGAGAAAACAGCTTACCAGGACCTGCTCTCTAGCTCTGAAATAAAGTCAGCTCCATAACCACTAGCTCAGAGTCTGAATTGTCTACTTACAGCAAGTATTTAAATAAAAAAAATTGTCTAATGATGTTAATAATTGAAGTCATCTTTCATCGCAGAGAAACACAAGAGAGCCATTTTGCACAATGCAGTATCTAATGTGTTCTCCAGTGTTACCTAATAGTACCAGTAAATCCCTAACATAGCAAATCGTAATGGCATTCAGCCCACATCCAAGCTACCAGGATGAAATCTGAAACTCTGCAAAGGGTAGCAATTTTAGAAGCTACATACATCTTCACCACTCAAGTGGTAGAAGGCTATTAATGCACTTAAGCTTTAGAAGAGACATTGACACAAATGATTTTTGATAAATCAAAACTACCATGCTTCATATTCCATAAAATATTTTTATAATCAACCACTGCTAAATTCACTTTCGCATTTTGGGCTAGCATTTGTAGGCAGATTAGGCACAATTACCAATATTGAAATGATAGAGCAGTGGAAACAGAACTGTATCTCTAACATAAACACTGAATACAATAACAGCTTCTTACAGAAACCCCAAATATTTTTTTTCCCCCGTCTTTCTGTACTGGACTTTAATTTTTAGATTTTAATTTATATTCTTACTTATTACCGGCCAAAAAGATTAATGATGTTAGAAAAACAAGCATGGTAGCTGTTTTGCATATATATATACACACACATACAAACTCTCATATCATGCATATTAATGAAACTGTCTATATAAGCACATATAAAAGATAAATTAAATGATTTAACCAGCCTCACAAATCAGTACATTTCAGGGGGGGGGATCCCTGCTTCTCTAAGTCTGATATCAGACTTCTGAAACGCAGAAGTCCATTACAAGTGTCAGGCTCTCCATCAAGTCCCACACCTACCTCTCAACAGCTGGAATAATACCCACTCATGTAAGCAACAGTCTAATTAATGTTCTCAAACTTTTACTGTAAATTAAGGGTATACTACTCCCATGGGAGTGTAGTACTCCTTGTCTCATATAAACATGAACTCTTGGCAGTAAGTCACATGTTTTGTTAATTCTACTAGACTATGCTACCTGCCAGAACTAACTAAAATAAATATTCATATATATTCATAATATTCCTACCTACTCTCAAATTCCCATTTCATTCTAAAACTTCAGAAGTACTTATTTAAGAGCTTCTGAATTTTTCACATTCCTCATCTCCTTCCAAAATATTCCACCCCAATTTCTATTAAGGATTAGATACATTTTGATTTCCATTAAAAAACTAAATTAAACTCATAGGTAAACACAAAACCTGCAATTTTTGCTATTCACTCGTTATGTCTACATATATACTGCATCTTCATATCCTGCAAGAGTTTGATTATATCACTTACTGATATTAGTAGAAAAACAGCGCAATTCTCCCAGACCTCATTTTACAAAGGAAAACAAGAAAGAAAAAAAGTCAGCAAGAAGAGAAGGACAAAAGTATTACTGCACCATCTCAAAGATATTCTAAAAGGAGAAATCTCACCAGTATAAATCAAGGCCTGTTTCTTCTCGTATGTATATCACGTATATTCTTTTGAAGCTAAAAGACGATTCTCAAGACCCAAGTTTTACAAGAACTGAGCCATTAATAACATCAGAAGTTACAACAAAGACCATAAAAAAGGAAGTCGGGCCAGAACCAACCTTTCGCCACTTTCCTTTTTTTAAGGAACTGACACTGAAAGAATAGGAAAGTAACAAACTGGAGCAGCTGTGTAAGTGAAGTAATCTAGCTGAGCGTCCTGTACTGAAGTCCTCTACCATAGTCACCTCAGCATCGAGGAGTAAGACCATACGAAGAGCTGGTGGAGGCAAGAAAGGTTCCATGGAAAGGGCTGAATGTGGAACGCATACCTATCCTGTGGACTACTTCGAGGCAGATTTGTCTTCCCTCTCTTCTCCCTCAGCCCCATCAGGGGAGAAAAGATGGGGCAGTAACGACACCTGGCCAGGAACACTGAAGCTGGCGACACTGATGGGAGTTGAAAGGAGAGAGAAAGTAACATCAAGTTCAGACCAGTTCTACATTTCCAGTTCTACAGGAGCCATGAATCACTTCGCTCAGGATTTTTTAGAAGAGATTAGACAACAGATATCCAACCAACCGCCACAAAAAGTGCTACTGTTTTCTTCACAAGGGATTTTTTTTTTTTCCATCATGAGTATTTTTTCTCCCAGTCTAGATAGGGCAAGAGTTGCTCCTCCACAAAAGAGTTGTTCTTCCACAAGCAGTATCACCCAACAGAACAAACTTTTCCAGCGTAGCTTACAAGCTTACAGAAAACCCATGATTTCCAACACCCCATGTCCATCAAACCTGCAAATAGCCTGGCCTTCCATTCAGTTCCAATCCAGAATGATCCTTCGTGGATCTATAATGACAGATTCACAGAAGGATGAAGATAACCACGTTTTGGGGGTAGATCTTTATACTCTGAAGATTTTTTTTTTTTTAACTTCTCCCAGATGGAAAACAGCTACACTCTAATGTATATGAAAGTCCTGTTGGTATAAAGTAGAAAGTTATATAAAATTTAAACATCCTAATTCACAGCTTAGTACCTACTCAAGTTAATTCTACATCATGAAACTTAGATAATCTACACAAACCACTAGTGTGCATTACACACACATTTGGCACAGTAATAAAGGCTCATTTTAAAATTATCACTTTTAAGAATCCCATTAAAACAAAGTTAAATAAAAAATTATAATATACTAGACAATCTTTTATCTGCATGCTCCCTTTACTAAATATCTGCACCATGAACTTGCCAGTTCTTATTTTACTACTGCCAAAAGCCAAAAAGAAAGAAAAACCCAGCACATCTCATTTGAATTCTTAATAGTCTCTCGAATTTTTTCAACTAGACTTCTTTAGTCTACTAAGATTTCTCTAACATTTGAGGAGAACCACAACTGATGATTATGGGTGTCTCAGTGAACCCAACTCTCTTTCTATGCTCTCTGAACATATTTTTAATTCACTTTTCAAGCTGGGCCAGTTAGAATTAAAACCTTGCCATCACTGTCAACAGCAAAGTGTAAGTGCATACAGACAGCTGACACAGTGAGAAAGGAGTATTTCTAACCATATCACTTCTCAAAGGAAAAATTTACTCTGAAAATGTCTCTCGCCCAGTTAAAAATTAAGTGCCTGTTCTTTAGAATTCGTGTATAAAATAGAACAATAAACTATAAACCTGTCCAGAATCTCTAGATGCTCCTATGGCAAAACACGTAAATGGGAAAAGTGAAAACTTCCTGCTGCCTTATACAAAAAATGCCATTGTTTAAACCAGCCTAGAAAGATTGATCTATTTTTGAAAATCCAAGATATTTTTAGCCGTTGACAGTGGCAGACTAACCCCTGATGGAAAAGGATGTGCCACTAAGAGTTTATCATAGTTCATACAATTTAATAAACACGTACAGGGTGTTTAGTCTTCTGATTCACTGACCAACATCAAGAATAAAATTATCCTGTGTATTTAAGAAGAGCAGCCCAAACACAGGGAGTCATGCACTGTTGTTAAAGCAAGATACGTCAAAAATACACGTATATATATTTAAACGCTGTTTTATAATATCTAGACTTGCTAAAAACTACCAGAGGTAATGCTAAGCCAGCACACAGTTTTGGGAAAAAAAACAAAAAAACAAAAAAACCAAAAAACAACAAACAAGGTCTGAATTAAACTATTTGCTTCCTATTTTCTTTTCAGATGAGCTAGACTGTGGCATTTAAAACATTAAACATCAGGTGAGTTGCAAGGAGCCAACCTACACCCAGGCAGAATTTGTCACAGGCATTCAATGCCAGGTGTGTTGTACATTTAAGAGGTGATCGTCACGTCACAGCTACGTTATTATGTGGCAAGATGAAAGCAAGTTTTTTTTCCACTTCCCTTCCTTTTTCAGACCCATACTGTCAAGGAGAGTATGTTGTGATCTCAAAACTGGAATGTGATTTCTTTCAGGACAGTAAGTTCACGGGGAAAGAAAAGGCCTTCTGCAATCCGCTGAATTTGTTAGCAACATCCTTACAAACTGTGTGTTCAGTGCCACGAGAAAAAAAAAGGAAAATAAATATCCATCCAGTCATCTTGAGGAACAAGAAGTATATTGTAAAGACAATTAACAAGGAGGGAGATGGTAATTTATGTAATCCATAAAGATAACAAATTACTAACACCTGCCAAGTATATTTTATTTTTACCACTTTTTCTATTCCAAGGATTAACTGTGTGGGGAAACAGCAGCCCAGATAACAGTACACAGAAGAGGACACAATTCCTGAACACCACAGGAATACCAGACATACACTAAACAAGAAGAAATTGACCTAAATTTACAAAAGTTACTCCTCTATCTTTTACAAGAATCCTTGGTTTCCTACTAATCCAACAGAAACAGACCACTAACACAGTCTTTGGTCTAGTCTTCCACCACCATAACACTGCTGTCCTGGTTTACAAAACCAAATTAATTTCTTTTAGAACTACATTGACTCTGCCTGAGATTTTTAAAAAAAAAAAAAAAAAGCAGCAAACCCAATCTATGAAAAACATCATTTGCATTTTCACTGTTATTAGAAGAAACTTAGAGAAAGCTGCACAGAGGACTGCTGTCTGAGAGAAAGTCTTTACATTAGAGGGAATAAAACACATTGCGTTTTTTCTTGCCAATCATCCTTCTCCCTCTAAGAACATACAGAATTTTATTCTTACATATACACATAAATTGCCTTGATATTTTTTTCTGATCTTGCTAGTTAATAGACATTTTTAAAACAATACACACATATACAGAGAAGATACTGTTTATATCTATACAACTAACATTTCTGACCACAGTTGCCTCAAACCTTTTTTCTACAGAAAAATCCTGAATATGCACTACAAAGCTATTCATTACGTAAGTTGTATTTGTTTTCATAAGCCAAATAAGTCAAACTTCTCAACCAATTACACAGGATAACTACAATACAAGAACATAAAATTGCAGTGGAAAAATCATCTTTAATGTAAGCTTTTTCCCCTCTCCAACAATTTCAAAGCAGTCAAGAGGCAAGAACATACTTTAAGAGGTTTATTATCAACAGATGGTACTAAAATAAACCAGCAAACCTTCACAAAGCCTCCATGTGGCCACTTCATGACAGGATTTGCTATCACTGTGGTGGTGGGGAACATGGGGGCATTTCACAGTAAAAAGAGGAGCTGTGTGTTTTGCCTGGGGGTTGTATTTAAAAAAAAAAAAAAAAAATCGTCCACCACTAACAACAAGGGGGAACCCTAAGTCAAATCAAGACACAAGTTTCCTCTCACAGGGGCCAATATTCTGCCACCCACAGGATGAGGCTCAACTTCTGCCTTCTAAGTAAATGTCATTCTGGACAAAAGCAAGTCCAGGATCTATATACAGACAAAATGGACCTAACTGTAACCCTAATTTTAAGCGAAGTAAACAGATCATCACAGGTAGAAAACTGAGGAATTCAAAGAGCAGTAGCCAAGACTTATTACACAAATAAAAATGTATTTTTAAAAAAAACCCCCACATTTTAAAACCCGCTCTTCCTAAGCTTAAACATGCTTTTTTCAGTATCACTGCCAAGTCATCATGACACAAAGCAAAAAAAGGTCTTTTTTGAATTGAGACATGTCCTAAGGTTTTCTTAGCAACTGGCTTAAAACTGCAGCATATACAGATGTCCTATCTGTTGCATGACAGTTTTGCTCTTTTATTGTTAAGTTACAGAGATGAAAACAGTTTCCCTCAAATGAAACAGGGAGAAACGGACAAGGGTCCCAACTCTCCCTCTGCAATCAAAAGGCTCTTTACTGCTACATTTCAATGCCCATCCTGCAGCCAGAAGGGAACACAGGGCCTCCAGTTTTTTGGCTTTTTTTTTTTTTTTCCCTGGCAGTACCAACACTATTGATATTGTCTAGATCTTAACAACAGAACCACAACAAATCTTAAGCAACAAGTTCATTTCAACCCAGTTCCGAATTCAGCGCAGCTCTCAACTCAAATATCAACTGCTGATCCTCACAACAGGTCACCTGGTGCTAGCTGGCACATCCAAATGAACCCAGTAAATAGTTCATACGGTGTCGGCAAAAACTGGACAAGAGAGATTTGTCTCTGTTTTGTATAGCAAAGACCTTCTTCAGACTATGTACAGACTTCTTCCAGGTTATTTTAAAATAGCATTTACAATATCATCTTTTGTACACAGCTATAAAGCTAAATTTCAAACAGAGGAGCACCTACTTGGGAGATGTCACCTCCACTATCCAGATGGATTTCATGCCAATTCCCCTTAAACACAAGTAGATTTTGAATTAAGAACCTTCTTTCATCACATCCCTAAAACCTTGCTACTGGCAAGAACAAAGAAGAGTAAAATTATGAGCTGTCAAAGAAATTAAATTCATTTACACACTTCTGCATTGGAAAGTCTTTTTTTCTTCCATTAAGACACAATATTAATGGTGAATTCACTTTAGCACCCCGTCATCAAATTTTCTTCAAACACTTGTATTTGCAATGAATTAATTACATGCTACTTTTACATTTGTATTTTTAGCTGAAAATACAAAAGAACTGTAAACCTGGGTAAATCAGCTATTACCAGTAAGAGTACCTAAAGTAAGACACAAATCCCCAAGTCTCCAAAATTTCAGTAAAATTACATTGTAGCACTCAGTATGAGGCTGTGAAAAAGGGTCACAACTTCTAGGTATTGTGGAGATAAACAAGAAGCAACCTTTACAAGCAACATGAGAACACAACGTGACAGTGTGAGAATATGACCATCAGCTCCAGGAGCTTGAAAAGTGTCTAAGGATAACAAAAAAGCAGAGCAGAGAAAGTATTTAATACCACAGCACATTGGTGACTCAGGTCTCATCTGCAATTTCCTCAACACAGCAGGAAGAGGAGATTATGTTTACTGAATACTTTCTAAGGGCTGCAATACTCACAAAACCTAACATCTACATTTAGATAAAATACTTAGGAGAACTTCTAATTACTGTAATATTACCTAAAAATGGAATAACTTATTATGAAGAATAAACAAAGATTATTCTTCTAGATTAACAGAACCTTTTAAACTAGATGGCCCTTGTTTTTCTAGGTTTATTCCAACCTCTGCTCATCTCAAATTACATGTCCTAGTTATCTCCAATCTGAATGAAAAAAAATGTGTATAACTTAACACAATTCCTAAAAAAAAAAAAAACCCAACGAATAAAATAAAAAAAATAATTTAAAAAAAAAAAAAAATCAAAGGACCAGTAAGGAAGCAAAAAAGCTCTGTAATTAACTGAAAGACTGCCAATTGCTGTTGATAGCTCAATATAACATAAAAAAAACACCAGATCAATTCTGTTGTCATCTCAATTCACAGTTTTCATACATTCTAATTTGTGAAGTGCACATTTAAAAGACACTTTCTAGAATGAGGTGTCATTCCCTTTCAGCACCAAAGAAGTGACCTCTGTGTAGTCAACTCTACTTCTACAATACAGCCTTCCATGACTGCAGCTGACACAAATGCAATCATTGTCATAGCAAAATCTTATCTGTCAGCCCTTTAAAAGGAAGAAAAGAAAGAACTCCAAAGATTTCTTTTACCATGTTTGCGCTGAGAAAAACCCACACTAATTCTCCTTCTAAATTTGATTGGGTAAGAAGCATTTAAGACCATGAAAAGAAAAAAAAACAAAACACAGTGACAATAATAATTGCTTTAAAACCAAAACAGTTTTCCAGTGAATTTAGCATATCAAAAGCAACAAACCTGCACCTATTCTGCCTGAAAATTAACAGGCCAGCTCTTACCAACTCAGGTGAGGCTACTGCAAACAAACCCCCCATGAGCAGAAAGGCAAGCACTCTTGCAGGCATCTTTTTCCCCTCTTACCAGTCCCCACAATTCAAACTGTTTCATTTTACCCAAAACCTGGGCTAGGAAGTCAGACTTGTCTTTTGCTGTGTATTTCTCATACAGACACTTAATTACTCTAACCTAAAGAAAGTCAGCGATGAAGGAAGTGAGATGGAGTAACTATGCTTCATGTAGAGCTGTCTCCACACATTGTTCTTTCTCCCTGCTGCCTTTATACTGCCAAAACTAACGTAAAAAGTCCATCTGACTTACCACAGAAGCTCACAGGAGCACAAGTGAGGCCCTGAAAAAGGTTCTCTTTAAGAGAGCTTTTACATTCTACTTCAAAGGTTTTTTTAGAAAAATTCCTTACCATCAGTACGCTGAAATCACAGCTAAAAATAAAGGATGACATTAAAACACACTAACTGGACCTCACACTAAAAAAAAAAAAAAAAAAAAAAAGGTTTTATCTGTGCATACATTAAGGTAGAAACAGGTCTGTTGAACAAAGACTAAGAGCAAAACATAAGCCCTCCAGAAACAGGTAGTGTTGTAAAACTGTTAAAAAACAGGGACTGGCAAACCTTTCTATGGAAGATACAACCAGTCTCCCCCATCAAGTTCTGAGCTAGAACTCCAGGCAGCAGCACCAGGTCTTTTCTTGCTCAGCAGGGGGCTAGAAGCAACTCACTGCCTACATCCCACATCACTACAGTCTAGCACTAAGTGCACTACTTTGTCTATAGTGGAAAGGATTAAAAAGCAGTCCTGTGATTGTTTCAGATCAGGCTGCAAATGCTAATTGAATATTTACATTAAATACTGAGTAGTGACAGAATATGTTTCCAGTATGCATACAAATTTACGTTAAGGCTCAAAACATTCCTCTCTTTTGCTGTTCTCTGAACTGATCTCACTCCTGTTTGCTTCATGAGATCCTGAGTCACGGAGCGGATG
Source organism: Aviceda cuculoides (assembly GCA_035590195.1). Lineage (NCBI taxonomy): Eukaryota > Metazoa > Chordata > Aves > Accipitriformes > Accipitridae > Aviceda > Aviceda cuculoides. The sequence continues at coordinate 26,520,960 of JAVJGG010000013.1, forward strand.
AATGCAGGCCAAAGTTTTCTTTGATGTAACAGTAGCAAGGAAAAGTGCGAAGTCCTCCATGAAATCTCTGAAAGATGTATGATGCTTGGCACACCCAGGTCTCATGATACTAACCTAAATATAGAGAAGATCATTGCATGATGCTCCTTGTTTTCCTATCTGGGATTCCCAGATATCCACCGCAGTCCAAAAATACAGATTACAGGACATATTAAAAACAAATCCCTGAGATTTCACCTGAGCATGATACAAATGGTATGGAATAAGGGACAGAGATTGTACTGGCTTTGGCTGTGACAGTTAATTTTCTCCATAGCAGCTCCTATGGTGCTGCGTTTTACACTGGTGACCAAAACCAGTGCTGGTAACACAGCAGTGTCTTTGCTACTGCTGAACTGTGCTTTCACAGCATCGAGGCCTCTGCCACCCCAGCGAGGGGGTGCAGAAGAGGGTGGGAAAGGACACGGCTGGGACAGCTGACCTGAAATACCAAAGAGATTCCATACTATATAATGCCATGCTCAGCAATAAAACTGGGAGGGGACCCAGGTTTTTTTTCCAAAGCATTTATTGCTTGGAAACTGGCTGGGCATCAGTCTGCTGGCGGTGCTTTTGCACCACGTGATTTTTGTTTGGGTTTTTTCTTTCACTTATTAAACCACCTTTATCTCAACCCGCAAGTTTAGGGTTTTTTCCTTGCTTTTGCTCTTCTGATCCTCTCCTCCATCCTACTGGGGGAGAGCGAGAGAGACGGACTATGTGGGGGCTTACCTGCCGGTGGGGTACAACCCCCCACACCATCTTAAACACATTCATTCTGATATAACTCGGTGACATAGCTTCCAAAATACATATGATAGAGATAGCGTTCTGCACCTTATCACAGTGAACGCTGCCAAATCCTAACTACGCACAATTTACTTTCACTGTGTTATTTTGGATTAGAACAGAAGTCATTTATCTAAAAAACAAGTACTGATGTTAGCTGAAGGCAAAATTAACCAAGTTCATTGGGCAGAACACTCCCACTAGTGGGAGAAAAATTTTTTATGTGAGGCAAACTGAGCATGTGCATACAGTGAGCTTGTTTCTGTGAAGAAACTATCACAAAATAAGGCAAAGTATCAAGTTAAAGGAGCATCTATTTCTCTCTGCAAAACATTCACAGGTGGAACTAGTGAGTGCCTTTAGTTTAGTTCAAGACAATTTCAAATTCAGAGTACACAGGTTCACACAGGGAGTATGCTATTACCATTTGAAGCAAATTCTCCATGTCTTATTTTAGTGGAAATTTATTAGCATCATTTTTTCCTATCCATTCAATCCTGGAAATAGGGTACTAGAATTCTGAAATAACCCATGTTTAAATTTTGTTCAAATCCTACCAAAAAAACCACCTCGGAAAATAAGCAGCCAAGCTCTGAGCATTAATATTTATGTTCCCCTCAGAAATACAGACACTTCATTCTAACATAGGATGACAGTACCTCTTCTACAAGGAACAGAGTGTAGTACAGGCTTAAGTGAAATGCACATTTCTGATTGTCAGGATAGATAATATCCAAGTAACACAATAAGACTCACTCACAATGGGCAGGACACTACTTCACAACTTGAGCTTGGCAAGCAGGGAGGAAGGAAACCAAGGAAGAATGTCTTGAACATAATTATTTTCTGCCCTGCAAATAATTAAGCTACTTCACCAAACTTATGCCAATACTTGCCAGGATCCAAAGGCATAGAGATTAACCTCAATTCAATTCATTTCAGGGACTTCTCTGAAAATCCATCATCTTCCAAAACTACAGAGCCCAGCAGACAATGAGCACAAAGTACACTGCCAGCTCTCAAGATCTAGGATCCTCGTGCTATTGCACCCTCCTGACATCAAAACTGATAACGCAAACCAGTATTTGACCTGTACACATTCTCAATCCCACTACCTTTAGCAGCATGCTAAACTAAAGAACCACACACACACACACCAAGATACTCATAATTAGTTTTTTGTCTCCTGAAATTCAATTCCACCTTTCACTATACTCAATAGCTGTATTTATTAATGTTTCTTTTTTTCCTTCAGCAAAAAGAAAAAAAACAAGTGTTAAAACGCCATGCTCAGGACCTGCTGGAAGAAGAGTGCTTGAAATAGCAAAATCAAATACCTTTGGAGCTGGCTGTACCACCTTCCCTGGTGTATCAAGAAATGCTACAGTTAAACTGAACTAATTAGATTTTTTTAATCCATTGGAAAGGTAACATATTCAGTTCAAAATGAGAGACAAGAGACTCCTATGAGTCTCGTAACATTAAAACAAGTTCCTATTCTATCGGTTAAGTGTTCCAGAGAAGTCATATCCACATAAAATGCAGTGACAATATATCAAGTATGCTGCATCTAGTCCACAATACTCCCTGAACCACAACTTGTAAAACTCCCTTCCCAAAGGCAACCTCTACATATAGCTATGGAACAGCCTTTCAAATTGTGAACAGACCATGCTTTTTCAGATTTCTATACAAAAAGAGACACTATTACCCATCCATCTTAAATCAACATTTCTACCAGGGGTGTAGTCTCAAAAATGCTTAAAACATACACTTCATGTTTCTTATGTAAATGGTACTGAAAGAATGGTTATACAGAGACCGATGGGTGACTGGCACAGTGTCACAATGGTTATTAAAAACCGTAAAGTATAAATGCTGTTATTGCTGAAGGAGAATAGGAAACATCGTGCTTCATGAATGCACTGCACATTTCCATACAGTATCCCATGTTTTTTTCCTAACAGACATTGTAAGTTGCAAGAGAAGCACTTTAATCTAGACTATGCATTTAATGTAGACAGAGAATTAGAGAAGTCATAATTTAGAAGTTTACCACAATCTGCTACCATTTGAAAGACTTCTGAGTTGCACAAAGATGAGACACAAGATCCTGTAACAAAGTTTTCAGAACTTTATACCTTCATTTCTCCATTACAAAGAGAGGCTTTTTTCTGCCACCCATCTCCCCTTAACCTTGTTTCCTCTTTTAGCTTCAGATGTGAAATAATCACAACAATCTTTCCGTCAAAGTCTGAAGTTTAAAAAACAACCTAAATCTAAAGACCTACATGTAACACAGCTGTCAGCTCTTTTATGTTGGGAGCTATCTTTTGTCCCTGTAAGCATAAGCCACAAATGTTATGTCTGCCGATTTCAGAGTTGCCAAGTGAGAAGGAAAACAAGGACAAGCCCATTCAGAGAGTCTTCACTGATAGTTCATAAGCTGTTGGCCACCAACTAAAACCTTTTCTTCCACACAATTCATCCTGAACACAACCTCCTACTCTACCAGAAATGCAGGAACTTTTCAACAGCTTCATAGGGCTCTACATTTCACTTCCACCACATTTCTTAACAAAGAATATGAGATTTTTCTGAAGACTTAAGCTACAATCAGTGTAAAAGAGCAAACTACTCAGTCAGATTTGTGCAGGGTCAGTTGAAAACAGCAATAACAGAGTTGACTTACAACTAGAGGTAAGTTTAAAAAGAAAAGAACCTGGAAATGACCATATCAAAATCATTTCCTCCTGCTCCATACAGAATACAATAATTATTTTTATCTCACTCAAAAGCTGATCTGAATGCAGAACCAGTTACTGACAGGAAACAAACAAAATCCAACCACATTAACTGTAGTTTACAGAGATAAAATGCCTTTTTATCCTTAAATGAAGAGCACTCCGAATTAAAAGTCTTAGATCTATTCTACCCAAACTAACATCCCCACATTTAAGGTTTCTAAATTTCTCACCTCAGCTTCCCCCAGTGCACATCAACATTGCTCAACTTCAACAGTGAAACTCCACTAGTTATTTCATTTCCTAGTTTTCCTGCCTTTGCACAACATAATATACAGACAACCAACTGAATACATTTTAACATATAAGATCGCTCTTCCTCTTGTCTTTGTCAAAACCCATCTCCCCTCCAAACCATATAGGGCTGAGCCAAACACAAGAGCTCCTTGGCACTATTCTTTAAACCTTGCACTTTTAAAAAGGAGTGCTCCTGAAATGACGTATGAATAATAAGGTAAATTTGAAGGAACATTTAAGATGCAAGGAAAACCAGTAAAAACAGATTTTAAATGCATCAGAGCTCCATTCCCTGCACCAGCATATTTACTTGTAACTACACATCTGTACAAATGAATTCACTTACAACTTCCAGAATTAAAGCAGAAGTTAACTCTGAAATGAAGGTTTTGATTTTTAGTAGGCATAATAGAAAGGAAATAATAAGGCCACATTTCATTCTCTGAGCATTGTTAAAAATTGTAATGATCTGCAGACTTGTGAAAAAAATCCCCCTCTGAAAAATCCCCAAGGGCTTCTTCCCAAGCACCACACTGAGAGCAGATGGCCAGCATCAAGTCTGCAATTACCAGTCTGGCCTGGCAGTCCCACAGATCCTGATGATACTCCCTTCTTTTCATGGATATGGGGAGGGGGCAGCTTGAGAGATGCAGACAGCTACGTATCATAAGCAACAGCACTTTCCACTAAAAATGTATGTATACGTTCAATTTCCAAACCTGTCATATGCTCCTTCCATTAACTTTCATTTTACATTTAGGTTTCCCTCCTTTTTTTGGTTGGTGTCCCCCCCAACATTTTCTTTTCTGCTACTGGAAGTTTTTCAAACAAGGTGGCAGAAAATCAGTAACGTTAAGGATACAGTAGAACTGACCATTCTCAAGCATTGCCAGAGGCACAAACTTCATCAACTATCTGCTGTTGCAACTTTTCCCCTCTTTATTTTACTTTGAGAAACCCCAAAAGCAGCTGTAAGAATGATCTATTAAAAGCATGCAAATGGACAGAGCTATTAGTTAACTGGTAACAAATGCCTATCAAACTTGTGATTGTATCAGTGTGCCATACCTCCCCCTGCCCCCCCCAGAACAGTTGTTCTGTAGCCAGGAGAACATCTGATAAGGAGGTGCTGTTTCATTTCCTCTCACCCCTCAAATGGGGAAGCCCTCGAAGAGGGGGGAGGGAAGAACGTGGTTTTAATTCAAATGCTGCATCTTAAAATACTGTTGGGCAACACGTGGGTGAGTCTGATTGTAAATCTATATATATACACCATGAGAGAGCTCTAGTCCCCCTGCATCTCTTAAGAAAAGAAAAAGCAGTAAGGCTTCTGCATTAATAACCATTTACTATTTCAGTTTTACACTCATGAATTTGCATATTTGAGTAAAACCTTTATTTTGCCAAAGCCAATAAAGGTTTAGAAATGAAAGTAAGCAGAAAGAAAGCTATGAGGACTTTCCTGGGGAGTTCCTTTCCAACTGACAGATGCAATAGGAAGAGGGTGGAAAGGATTTCCTCATGTGCAAAGCGGTCTGACAGACTTAACTCTGAGGCATTCAGAACTCTCAGGAATGTTCAGCCCCCCCAAAGACACTTCTGTCTCTTACATTGATTCAGCATTCCTTACTTCATTTCTACTAATTCTTCCTGTTCTTCCTCATTTCAGGTACCCCTTTTGAAAAATTTACCAAGCACGGAAAGGCACTAGAGAAAAGTGTATCACAGTCCCACTGTCCTTACCTTAGTCTTGACAATCTTACTGGGAAATAACGCTGTGCAAGAAGAAAACCTCAAGCCTTATTACTGCCTCATCTCTCTCTCCCATTCAGGCTTAAATACACAAAAACACATTCCATAGGGAGGGTGCCAACGTTACGGAGATGCTGCTACCCTAGAGGCTGAACCCCTCCCTGATAAGATCAGCTTTCAGTAATCATGACTTAGTCCAAACTGAGTTTTAACAATCTTTAGATACTGTTGATTCTCCTCAAAGATCATTGACTATGTGTCAAATGCCATGCAATAAGATGTAAACATATTTCCCACCAGAAGAAAGAAATGAGAAGACAACACACCCCATTTTCCTCCCAGCCCTAGTGAGTAAGCTTTCTTTGCTGACTGTCCTGGTTTCAGCTGGGATAGAGCTGACACACACAATGAATACCAGAAAGCATTGTCCTTTCATCAACTCCCTCAAAAGTTCTTTCTGCTTTTACCACTTGTTTATAGTACAGGATATTATTTCTCTGTATAAATCTGGCACTTCTTGTAACTGCAATTATCAAAAGATCTAACACAAGGACCAGCCTTGTGGCAGAGATGCAAGTTAATGCACACAACTCATGCAGAAGTAAATTAATTAAACCTCACCAAAATAATTACTTGGGCCAGCCAGGAAAACAAAAGACTGCATGCGCTCAACAGCTTTGGAAAAGTACTGTTATTTTGGGAAACATACCTTTAAAACAATTTTGGATCGTTCCTCTCTCGGAAACATCCAAAACTTAAGCATCAACTCACCTTCCACACTATCAGAACAGGAGGTACCAATCCCAGTGTCCCCGCTGTCGGAAGCTATACTGTGTCTTCTGACAGGATTGCTTTGACTGCTTGATGAAATAGTTGTGGACTGCCACAGGGATTCAGTACCAGGTAACCATCCCACTGAGGAATAATCTGAGCCTATAAAGAAGGAAGCCAGAAGTCTGTCATTACAGATATGTACAGAAGTCAACAACAAAATACCAGTCAAGATGAAAACTGAATCCTATGTTTGATAGTTCAGGTTTGAGCCAGACTCGGTGCTAATGTTTGGGGGTTTTGTTTGTTTTGGGGTTTTGGTGGTGGTTTTTTTGTTTGTTTTGTTTTTTTAATTAAAATCCTTTTGCTAGGTGGAAGCTTCCCCAAAAGTTCCAGTAAATACATTTTTACTATTTAAAAACATGACACTTAAACTGTTCTTGCACCAACTTTAACAAGACATTTATCATACATTTCCTATCCTAGAATTGATTCTCAACTCACAGCAGAATTTTGCATTGCAATCATTTAAATACAGAGATGAACAAATTTTAAGACAAAAACCAGTTGAAAAACTGGCTAGTGAAACACAGTAATTTCCAACTGTGCATAAACCACATGATCTAGGTGAGAAAATCAACCCAGCAATGAAATCCTTAACACTGATATCTAAAGTAATTCATTATGTTTCATTGTTACCAGTAGTTTTCAGTCATCAAAAGACAGACTACCAACTCAAGCAGGCACAGTGTAGCTGCACACAAGCGGTCTCTGTGAGACATCTATCCATCTAGTGGTTTGTTTCATTTGTTGGTTTTTATTTAAATACTCGTTAAAATATTAAATGTTAAATCACAACTCAGAGCAGCAATTCCTCTGTTCAAGGAATTTTTGAGAATGTGTGGCCTACTTTACAGTCAGTCTCAAGGGAAAATGCACTACAGGGTACAACCCCGGAAGGCTATCAGAATTTCCAATAATCAGTATCTAAATCTGAGCAGTTTTTATAGGCAGAATACCGATCACCACGTTCGCACGCCAAACCAGCAGAGCCACATAAAGAACATTGGGAAAAAAGCACTGCCTGCTCTTGATTTTATATATAATCACATACATACACCCCCTCTAGCAGTTAGCTTTGTATAACACTTTCAGCAGGAAATGACTCATGAAGAAGTATCAGTTCACATACAATGTCTCTTATGCTACATGTGGTTATTTTTAGGTCATTTAAACACTTTCAGCAATGTCCATCCAAAGTCATAACAGCAATTTGCCTCTGTAATGATATCTGCAGATCATTGCTATTTCTAGCTGTACTTGTTTCCCAGTAAATAGTTTAGAAAAGGTTGTAACAATACTTATATGCATGTGTATAAACATATATAACCTCCCCCACAAATATATGGATACATACATACTCCCCATATAGCAGCCAAATGACTAGAGCTACTAGCCAAAGCGATAACAGCTGCTCACCAAGCCCCTTGTAAATTGAGGAATGTGCATGCTTCCTTACTGTACGCACTTTTAACTGTAACATAACATCTAAGACAATCTACTTCAAGTAGGTTCTTGGACGTCTTGGATATGCCTGTCCATCTCATTTGTCTCAACTTCATTCTCCTTTGAGGTTACTGCATTTTCTTCCCTTTAACACATTTTTCCTATCTTTTCTCACCATCTTCAGAATCACCCCATTCTCTTTCCCCTTCATTCTACTTTAGCCATACTTTGTGCAATGTATTTCCTTCTCTTCCTTAAACTTTTTGCTTTTCCTGTCCAAAAGTCTCTTAACTCTTGAAAGCTACTCAATGGCATAATTAAGTCCAAGGGTGAGGCAGCAGAACAGAAGACCAGAGGAGCCAGACATGAACGTGACTGGCCATGGCTCACCCGTCACACCCCGTAAGGAGGTCCCAGCCAAGATCCCAAGCGAATACCACTCCAGGTGTCATTCTTCATACCATCCTCTCTGTGTTGTCATCTAACGTACTGAAATGTCATAGTTTTGCATACAGCTACTGGGAAATTGGGACGTTTCTTCCCCTCCTACCATCCAGCACATTTTTCACCAAACACTCTGGCTGCTTTGGGAGCAATGATTTTTCCATCCCTCCCTCAAAATAGTTCTACTTTCCACAAGGGTTCACACTTCTTAAGCTGCATCTAGCTATTCCAGCCAGAGTAAAGTTGACTTATGGGAACCCAAGCTAATTAAGTCAGAGACAGTTCTGATTTAGGAGACATTTGAAATACATTTATAGAAGAGAAATTTAGTTTCATTTACCCTTTATTATATTATGCTGTTCTCCACAATACAACTCTTTGGTGACATTTCAGCTTTTATGGCATGAAACAAGCGTCAAAAGAAATGCAGCAGATAATGCTACCACTACTGGACATAAAATCAACACAACATTAAGTGTCAAACTCTTCAGATCTCTTGGTTAGATAAATGTTTAGTATGTGAACCTATTACCATCCACATGCAGCCCCCCAAAAGGAAGAGATACTTTTCACTTCAGTGGAACTTTGAGGAATAAAAGCTAAAAATACCACAGAACCCAGAGTAACTTAGGAAATGACATTCGGAGGTCATCTACTCTAACCCCCAGCTGAAAGCAAGGCTAATTAGATCAGACTGCTCAGGGCCCCACCCAGCTGAGTCTTGAACACCTCCAGGGACACAGATTCCACAGCCTCTCTGGGCAGCCCGTTCCAGCATTTAACCACCCTCCGTGCAAAGTCTCTGCAAAGAATATCCTAACATCTCAGTCTCTCTCATGTTCCAGTTGTTGCAATATACCCCAAAAGATGCAACAATACAGTGCAACTAGACTTGACAAAAAGGGTTAACTTACTAGCGGGGGCAGTCAGTCATCCCCATTGGGATCTCTATAGATACTGTAAGTTGAGGAAATAAAAAGCATCACAAAACACCCTACTATATTCTCAATTCTACACCTACGCGCAGACAGCCTGGGGACACACCAAGCCCCTGGTGTGGTGCTGAAGCTCCAGGAGGACTTGCTGGCAGAACACAGAAGGAATGCAACACTTCTGGAGCACCTTTGCATCCAGGGGCAGTTCAGCATCTCCAAGTTAACACACGAAGCCTGATTCTTGAGCCGCTAGGCCTGAAGAGGTAAGTGCTGGTACACAGCCATAGCTACACACAGATCGGCATGAGGCCAGCAAGAGTTTATTAGCTTTGGCTCAGCACAGGCCTGCCAGATCCCATCTGGCTCTCCGGGGAAATACTCAAGTCTCTCTGCATGATGCTCTGGGCTCCAGAAGGGGCTCTTCACCCAGGCCCTCCCGCTCACTACCCCTCGTAAGGCACGGCTGGCTGTGCGCAGCTGTGGGATCCTCTACGCAGAGCCATGGCTGGGGGCTGGGAGGGGGGAATGGTCTCCTTTTCTCAGCCACTGGGCTTTTACTGTTCAGGAGCAGCCTCTGCATTCAAAAGGCATGTGTCCCAAGAAAGAGCATTGGTTTAGAATTTGAACAGGTAAACAGTATGCGCTTTTTAACCTAATTTAGGCGTGCCAACAGAACATGGTTGCACATAAACGCTTCAAGAAACACTTTCTCTTTGCTTCCCAGAGAGGTCCTGACTGACATTAAACATGCTGCATTTTTTTAAAAAGACAGCTAATGACATATGCCACAAGACTACACTTTTTAATGTTTCATGGTATATCTGCCTCATTGTTTTACCTCGCTGACCTAATGGTGATTCTGTACAATAGAAGGCCATTCCAAAAATAAACTGCCTACATGAAAAAGACCTTTTCAAAACTAATTGAACCCACTCCAATAAATGGCCAAATAAAAGCAACAAGATAGCAGAGACTCAATGATTAAGTCTCAACAGCAAGTCACGTGTACCCAGTTCAAAGTGCCAGAGAGCAGACCCCCTTCCCATCGCTGAGGAAAGGTAATTACCCAAGTTGCAATAAGGAAACATAACCCATAAAGTAAGACCTTATAGACCTCGTTAGTCCAAGCCATTATTTAAAAGTTCATTTATTAGTTTCATTATTTGAAACTGACCTCCTGAACCAAGTCCTGAAGAATCACCAATTGCTATGCACCCTGTTCCATGCCCCCTATCTCCCTTTCAACAGCTTTCTGTAAACACATGATCCTTCATGCAGTAAACAGCCTACGCGGAAAGAACAAGTGTAAAACGGGGAGAAGATACACAGGAGTCCCCACGTTGCTCGGCTAGCACACCTGCTCTACCCTGCTGCTCTAATCTCAAACCTGCCAGTCAACAGCTAGTGTCCATCTGCCCAAAATACAGAGTGGGGCAAGAAAAGCAAGGAAGAATTTCTAATAGATACTTGTGCTGCTAAATTGCATATTACCATCTGACTATGATCATTCCTTACTGGGTCAGGAAAATCTGCCTTTCATAGGATTTAACAGAAGAGAAAGAAAAGTAGTGTCATCCTACCTGGCTATAATTTCCAACAACAAACATGACAAATAAAACACATGCAAAATCCCAAACGAGTCTCAGAAGGAGCCTTGTTTATACAAACAGTTCACTGCATCCTGGAATTTGGCCAGTTAAATATATCGACATAGTGATGTTTCTCCAGCCTAGCCATTTAAAACAGGTCAGTTAAAAACTAAGTATATAAAGCACAGGAAGTAGATTATTTATTAAAAGGTAAGAGTTGTTGAAATTTCACTCCACAAAAACATGTATCTTTTTCTGTGTATTACAGAATGCCGTCAGCTACTGCTGGCAAGACGGCACCTAGATAATTCTGGATCATTACCACTCCTAATTTCAGTGGCATGCACAGATCCCCACATGATCTACATGTACAAAATAATACCACCACCATCTTTATATTTAGTTCCTAAAATACCTCTAACATGCTTGAATGTAAAAAGTGTTATTTTAAGTGACAGCTATGATACTGTTATTTTACCTAGATGCTGAATGGAAAGCAACAGCAAAAGACTTAACTGGGTTCCACAGCAGATACATCCTAACCTTAAGGATACTGATTTTTCTGTTCCACACCATGACTTTGACATAAGATTGTGACCAGAAGTGAATCACCTGTGACAGCCAGTGTAAATTGATACAGTTGAAGGATTCTGAAGGGGACATCTCACTATAGTACTATCAAAACTGACAGCTATGCAAAGCTCATTCTAGTCATCACGGATGTGACCGTGCTGTACAGTAATATTTAACACCACGATGGCACTGAAGCCTGCCTGAAGCTCTTCCAAGGAAAGCAAGTCAGCATTTCAGCCCAAACACACTGCCAAAGTTATTTAGAATCATAGAATCATTTAGGTTGGAAAAGACCTTCAAGGTCATCGAGTCCAACGATCATCCATGCCCACTAGACCATGTTATGGAGTACCCTGTCTATGCGCTTTTTGAATAGTGGTGACTCAACCACTTCCCTGGGCAGCCTATTCCAATGTCTGACAACCCTCTCTGTAAAGAAATTCTTCCTAATATCTAACCTAAATCTCCCTTGCCTCAACTTGAGGCCATTTCCTCTCGTCCTATCTCCAGCCACCCGACAGAAGAGACCAGCACCCACCTCACTACAACCCCCCTTCAGGCAGCTGTAGAGAGTGATGAGGTCTCCCCTCAGCCTCCTCTTCTCCAGACTAACCAGCCCCAACTCCCTCAGCCGCTCCTCATCAGATTTGTGCTATAGGATGTATATGTGCAAATCCAGAAGCAATTTCAGCTTTTCTGTATGTTTAGTACATCTTCTGTGTCTTTCTGTCTTAATCTTTAACTATCTTAAAGAATCTGAAGGCATCAGAATGGCTCCAGGAAATAAATATTTTGGGGTTTGTAACAAAATTTAATCAAAGTTTCTCAGGCTTCCCAGATACATTTGGTGTTATGGAGAATCATTTCAGAAGATCTGACTTTATCATACATCATAAAATACTTCCTTAGTTTCTTTTGCTGCAGATAGATTTCTTTCTTCATTTATGCATGGTACTGTTGGGTCATAATTATCATATTCTAACAACTATTTTGCTAAGTTTTGAGCCCTACAACCTCTTAGCTTTGCTTGTTTTGTAGAGGATCTGAGTTAACTTCAACACATTGAGGATCATTTGGAGTAGAAATGAGTACAGGCTGTCACCTTTTACTAGTGATACATCGAGTGTGGGTGTATCAAGAGCGTTCGCTGCTTTAATGCATGCCAGTTAATGCCAGAGGGAGAGCTGGATTGATTCTGCAGGAGTAAGATTCATGTGGGAGATCCTGATAGCACGTTTCATTTTTTGTAAAAGAAGTGGTAGTACAAATTAGAATGTGAAACACCGTAGATTTGAGAAGCACGTTAACTGCTGTCACGACCTTGCCTGGCCCCGACAGGCGGCAGCAGTCGTTCCAGCCATCCCTCTGACCTGCGCTGCTTCCCAAGAGGAATCTCTGTAATTTCCATCTTCCTCCTAGTTTCTTTAGAGAGCAGTAAGTGATCACCTCCTTCCCTGCTCTTCCAGCACCACTTTGCTGGACTGGAAGGTGAGTCCCGTCTGATACGTTTCTGTGGGTGCTTCCCTTGCTTGGCCCCGGTGGCCCGTATCAGGAGGTGCTGAGGTTGTGCTTGCCGTGACCTCAGACATTAGCGCCATTGAACTCCTCTTGTCAGTGTGAAGAGTAATTAGTTCAGGGCAGTTCAGAGCAGGAGTGCAATTCAGTAGTTTATTTTGCCCTTTAGAAAAGGTAAGAGTTTTTTCTCACTCTCCCCCAAATTACTATAGAAGATTTTATGAAGATTAATCTTCCTTTGCAAAAATTTGCCCCTGTGAGTAGGATCCTCCTACTATTCCTGTCTCTCTGTGAGAAGCCAAATTCTCAATACTGTTGTGTTTTCTAGCAACGGGTCAAGGATTTGTGTTGTTTTTAAATGTGTTGTTTTAACAGCAGTGTGCACTGGGGAGAGGAGGGGGAGGGTATCCCCAAAACTCACCTCTGAGGGTAGGGGTTTGTCACTGCACAATTTCCAGTGGTCTCTCAGAAATCAGCAAAACAGAATCCATCCGGAAGGAAAAATGAAGAGCTAGGGCATAATTTGGAGATATTTAGATACCCCAGAATGCGTTCTAAAGCCAATTCTAGTTCAATTTCTTTATTCCAGTATTTCTAGCTTTCTCACATGGGATTGAAATCACTACATGGATATGTAAACATAAACAGTGTAATAAGTAAAACCATCAGGCTGAACAAAGTAAGTTTATCCTGAGATTCATAAAAAAAATATTTTTTTAAAGCTAGAGAATAGTAATTCATTATTGTTATGCTTTATAATTATTTAGTGCTATAAAACAGAAGTGCTAAGCACAGAAAAAAGCACCCAAACCCAAGTACAAATATACATATACTAGTGGGGAAAATCCCACATTACCTGGAAGATTAAATTAAACAAATCTAATTGTCATTTCCTTTTCTAAATTATGAATGTAATAATTGAAAATCTAATTTCTCCCTAAGGCCCAGAGTAATTCTATTAGGAAGCCATTATATACCACTTAAGAGGAGGAAGTTTATGTGATGCTGATGAAATGATGGCTATTGTAGCATGAACTCAGCTACCAACAGGTAACTTTTATATTAAAATGTCCAAACTTTACATGTTGGTTCTTTCATCTTAGTTTTTATAATAAGCTTTACCTTACCTGTTATTACAACTTCAATAAGGTCAAAAAAATCAAAGAAAAACACCAAAGGCATGAATAATTAGATGCAAAGACAAAAATACTGCCGAATAAGTAAAAAGTGAACAATGAGTAGGACAATCTCCCATCAGGACCATGTGTCATAGAATAGTTGACTTAACACGTTCCTTCCCCCCTCTAATTTATTTTTATGTTATATTGTTATTTATATATTATGTTTTTATGATCATATATTTGTGATTTATGCTTATATATCGTATGATTGAGAGTAAGCCTAACTGAATGCCATGTAAAATCTTCAAAGCCATACTTGATTTAAAACTAAGAACTGCAAAGTTGAATGAGGAGTGTATATATATGTTCCAAATCATCAGATGTTGGTCAAGACTGGTGGAAAATAGCAAAAATATTTCGCCTGTTATGATAATGTGGTAGGGCAAGACTGATCAAGACCTTCCAAATTTATTCAGAGCTTTATGAAATAATGGGTTAAAACGAAGAAGCAACTCCGTATTTTCATTGATTTGAGAATATTATTATCTTAAAATCTCTTTTTTTTCAAGTTGAAGAAATGCCTCAGATTACCAAAAAAGCCCACCTTGTTTATGACTCCACTTTATGAAAGTTGTTTGGCAAATGTCATAGTTACAGATTGTTAGCCTGATGTTTCTCTATGAATGCTCTAACTTAGAATTGTCAAAGTATACTTTAAAATATTTAGGATCTGTGTGTGTGTAGATGATTGGATTACTGAGGCTATGGCAGTGATAAAAGGGGTTTATACTTGCTTTATTCTTTTTAAGAAGAGTAATTGTGGCACATAATAGTTCTACTGTCATGGTAAACTCCTCCTTAGAAACACTAATTCAGAATATTCCGTGTGTTTGAATGTGCAGCAGGATTGATTTGGTTCACTTTGTTAGAACTGTGAATGCTGAGGCACATTATTTAAATCCATTTATTTCTCACAGGGGATTCATGATGTGCAAAACCAATCTGAGACAATCTATTTTAATACATTCTGCGGACTTCAGTGTCAAAGACTTAGGAAAGATTTTTTTTTTTTTCAAAAACTTCTTTTTAAAAAAAGGAAAGTAAATTCACATATAGGACTGTTTCCTATCAGCAGAAGTCACCAAAAAAAAAAAAAAAGTGCATATTACTAGGAGTTCTATAAATCTGTTCATGTAGTTCCTGAAATATTACCTTATCTTATTCAAGTCTTCTAAAGCTCTACATTGAATAGTAGATGGAGACAGAAGTGCATGAACACTTTTATCTTTCTAAAAATTTCATTTTAGCCATTTCTGAAGCTGCTTAGTCGGCTACTCGGCACAAGCAGCATGCACGAGATGTGAGGGATGGGAGATGCAGTGGCATTGTTGCTCTCATCTGTGGCTTCTGGCATTGGGATGGTTCCTGAGGGCCCTGTAAATGAGCAAAAGAATGAAGTTTAAACTTCATCACAGCCTAGTTAGCTCACCTATAGCTGCAGGGCCGTAGGGTCTAACTTTGGATGCTAACCAGACTTGTGGTGAAAAAGATGAAAGTGCACCCACATGTGATCCTCCTGAACACTGCTATTTTGGTAAATTCAGCAACAAAACTCAAAACCTTTGAAGTTGACCAATTATCTTTGACTAAACACAAAATAAGTTTAACTATTTATCAAACGTTAAAAAGGAACAAAAACTAGCACACCAGAAGATACTGTATTTTTATTCAAGCCTTTCTTAAAAACTGATGCCAGAGGAAATTTGGTATTGGCATATGCCAGTATTCTCCGGTGTACAAAAATGATACATGTTCTATGCAATCTGCTGCTTTAATACATCATGATTTTGTTTAAGTGAGTGATTTTGTTTGCCCACATCCACTGACAGGGTTCTTCAGCAGGCATTTTAGGTGTTGCACAAGAAATTTCATTTTAAGGGAGCATTTAGTACAAAAACCCTAGTGGATCAAGATAAAGAATTATGAAACATTTACTCTGATTGAAAACAATTTCTGCTATGCCTTTCTCAAAGGGGTCTGTATAATATAATTATTAATCATTTTTAGAAGATATATACAGAGTATGTAGCATTGGAAGACTTTTAATAATAGTCTCACTTTTCAACTTTATTTTTGGCTCCCAAGAATTTTATTAAAGGTTCTGTCAGTGATTAGTCACTGTCAGACTAGTGAGTTGTAAGGTTCATTTCTCCCCAGTCCCCTTCCTTATTGCTTATGGTCTGATGTACTTACGGTCTGATGATTTCAAAATCCATTGCACTCCACATCATGAAAAGCTCAACTCTTACATGAGCCTAAACATAGTATTATTTATGATGCAAAATAAATGGTTTTGAATTTTGTTTCACTTACTAGTAGAAATTTTTTGGAAATTAAAATCAGAATGGAAGGTAGAGAAATCATGCAGGTGCTTTATTTGGGCAGAGTCAGTTTAGCTTTTCTCTCAGTACCATATGTGCTTGTTTTCTGGGCTTAACAACAATGAGCATTGTGCTTCACCAGTGTTCAAAGTATGGTTTTGGAGGCAATATCTAGAATGGATCCATAACCAACTGATGGCTCCCACACAGGGCACTGATGAGTGTCCAGGCTTCAATCCAGCCGAGTATTACCAACACAAAATCTCTTTCCTGAAAGAAGAAGGGTCAACTTGGATGCTTTTTCCATCATAGATGAGGTGGCACTGGTGCAGTAGCTTCTGGCTTTCAAATGCTGCAGAGTGAATAATAGCTGGTGCATTGGGCCAGGTAGAGTTACTGTATTTCAGTCCTGTGCCTGTAAGCATGCTCTTCTTCTCTAAGCATAAGAAAGGAAGCAGCAGCAGCCACAAATAACTGAACTGAAGTTTGTGGACATACAATGAGGTGCTCTGTTTGTGACCAATGTCTTTCTCTCAAGTCAATGGTTAAAAAGAACTCACTCTTTAAGTGTATATATTTGCTGTTGTTATAGATGGCAATGCAGTTGTTCCCCCTTAAAGCCTTAAACTCTGGAACACGACATTATGAAAAAAAAAATTTCTAACTGGAAAATGAGGAATTTGTTCTTTTCATCTGCTTAGTCATAGTTATTTCCATTCTAACTAAAAAAGGATAACTTTAATTTTAATAGGCCTTTAATTCTGAAGCTAGTATTCTGTATTCCAGATGCATGACATTTTGCTTTTAATATTTCTAGCTTAAAGAGAAAAAAACACAGTTCATTTTCAGTTTTATAGTCTAAGCTGCCTAAATGTTATGTACTGTTTCCTAGTTTAGGGGAATGGAGTTTATACCTGAGAACAGGAAGCAACACAACCCAATAAGGTAACTCAGTATGTCTGCTTCTTGCAACAGAGAATGGTGCTTAAGAGGATAAGACAGTTGTCCATGGAGCAGAAGACAAGTGAGACCATTGCTAATGATCACTTGTTAACCACCGCCCTCTTCAAAGTGGTCAGTCCTCATAAGAAGTCTGCCATTTGAAATCACACAGCCTTTTATAATAGATTAATGATGTCAGACTACCTAGTAGGAAAATAAGCTTTATTAGATGCTACACTCTCTTCTTTGCGTTGTCCTACTTTTTGCATTTAAAAGTGCTTACCTCTTCAAGTAGTCCATTCAAACTAAATTAATTTAAGTTTTTTTAATGTATTTTTTTTAATGATGTTTCTTGTGCGGTATATTAGTTGTTCAATATGTGGTACTCCACTGCTTTCTGATATTTTGCTGCATTCATTCTTCCAACTATGCATGCAGTCTGTCGTGGTTTAACCCCAGCCAGCAACTAAGCACCACGCAGCCGCTCACTCACTTCCCCCCACCCAGTGGGATGGGG
>JAVJGG010000013.1:26554253-26601422 GCA_035590195.1 Aviceda cuculoides
TATCAACATTCTTCTCATACTGAACCCAAAACATAGCACTGTACCAGCTACTAGGAAGAAAATTAACTCTATCCCAGCCAAAACCAGGAGACACACAGATCTCGACGTGCCAATGCAGCGGGCCCTGAGGACATGCCAAGCCCCTCTTCGTAGCCAGTGTCCGTTGTCCCACCTAGGAGGCCCAGCCATGCAGAGATGGTGGGTAGTACTGGCTCTGGCCCATTCTATGTGCATTTGTCCCTCTCTGCCTAATGGAGTGTACCTACGCTGAAATGACTTGCAGTAGCTTATCACCTCTTACATCTCTTGGGTTGATAAAAATTAGGAGCGCGGTGATCTGTGTTCCAGTACTGCCCCACTCAAGAGGGGTGTAAAGGTCTTGATACTCGTAGAAAACAGCAGCATGGTACCAGGGAGAACTCATGTAACCTTCCACGTGAATCAACGGTACGTGGTAACAGCCTGCATCCCCACATAATTATTGTGAAATGTGATGCTCCAGACAATGAATGGACTCAAGTTCTTATTGTCTGAAAAGCCTTCTCCCCACCTCTTACTTCTGACACAAACTCCACCCTCTTGGCAGAATCAACAAAGAAAAATAACAATAGAAAGTAACAGCTTAAACACTGGTACAGGCAGATGCTGTCTCATTAATGTCAATTGCAGCACGTCTTATCCAAGGGTTTGTGATCTATTTCCAGGTTCAGAAATCACTTTTTTTTTTTTTTCTTTCCCTGAGTAAAAACATAATGCTCTAAATGGAATTAAGCTGAAGCATAACCTCTGAAAGCAGCATTTTTCTTTGATTAAAGCCAGAAATGCGTTCAATATTTATTCTACACACTTGCTTTCACATTTAATAGAATTAAAAGATTATTAAAAAAACCTGAATGCTAAATAGCTAAGCATTGTTCCAAGAGAATGCAGACTATTTCCTCTATCTAATTAAGACATCAGGCATGCATGCATTCTATCAAAAAGCAACAGCAGCATTTCTGCAAGCACATCTATATTGTAGATTAGTTTGAAATTAAAATCACAAATCTTCAGTTATTAAGTTGCTTCACTAAGTACAGAAATCCTTTTCCTCCACCCACAACTTTTTCAGTTGAACACTGTATCCTAGCAAAGTCAAGGCAGCCTTTAAGAAGCCTAGGAGCAATTCCTCCTACTTTGCAAAAAATAACTATGTATGTTACAAAGCGAGATGTTAAACTCTATTGGGTGGCACTATAATTAAAAACAAATTAGCTTACCTAATAAACTGCACCCCTGCTGGTAGGGGCAGGTTGGCCTACAAAAGTCTGAAAAGTTCCACTAAAAGTACATTGCATAGACTGCATAGCATTAACAATAAACTGTGTCACCCAATAACTGCCAAGCAGGCATCATGAAATAACATGGTCTATGCAACGTTTCTATTTTTGCCTTTTCTACAAGCAAATGAGAGTGTATGTCTGAGAGATTTCAATCAACTCTGTGTCATCAACTCTTGATACTGCAGGAAGAAGAACATGTGCAGGGGGTGGGATCCAGTGACATCTAACCAGTAACTTGTGAACATAATCAGGAATTTCCCAGGTGTGGTTTTTTCAAGGGGTAAATTTTGAGTTCTGCTATTCTACCTGCCCTTTTCTCCATTCCCTCCTCTCCCAAAGGCAGTGGGAAAGAAGGGGAAATACAAATGACTTGGGAGGAGATGGAGAGAACATGTAAAAACCTCCAGGCTGCAGGCAGGCTGCCTTCTCCCAGGCATTCAGTGTTGGCTCCTAAGACATTTAAGAGCCAGACTGCCTGTACCAGAGCAGCAAGCCTCTTCCCCTAGCCCTGGTGGGACTCACTAGCATATCTAACTTCCTTTCAGGACATAACTCTTCAACAAAAAATATTTTTAAAAATTGTTTCTCCTACTCACATTGCATGACTTTTACAGTCTCCCCAGTTCTCTTGTTCTTGAGCCCCCTCAAGTCACCGTCACCTTCTATCTGCTTTTAGGAGCACCCATCCTTTTCTTTTCTGGTAGGTCTAAGACAAAAAGACATAGCAAGCTGTAAATCCTCTTGAGAGACAGGACTGAGACCTCTTGATGATATTCTACATCTGTTACGATGCTGAAACATCTGATGAAGACCATATTTGGGACCTGTTGCAGTCCAGAGGCTTCTTTGTAATAATTAATAAAAAACGTTAACTTGGTGCTTCATAGTATTCTTTGGTATTCTTTAGAGAGAAAGACCAGCAAGATGAAGAAAATGAAGACATAAGATAACTGTGCTACCAGTCATCAGACCAGGCAGGCACAATTCAGTTTCAACATGGCTATACCAAAACCCTTTCAATTTGGGATTATCAAAATACTGAACTTTTTGTATTTGCTTTTCTGTGCTAAAACTTATGCTAAAGCCTAAGAAGCCTCAGCAGTGCTGCAGTTCAGATTTTCAATCTGACTGCCACTGGCAATGCTTGAGTTTTTACAGCTGACGTTACTTCAAGGCAGTCTTGTTTGACTTTGTGTTATACACAGGCAAATGAGTGCAGAAGGATAAAGCTATACAGATGATATCGCTATACGATAATTTGCAGATTTTTAAAGCTTCTTTATGTAGGTTAAACCCCACCTCAGATGCGAAGAAACTGCCGTATTAGAAGCAGAAGATGGCATTTAGTCTGACCTGTTTGAAACCTACCTGCTTAAAAGGTTAATCAAAAAGCACCCCCATTGTATGCAGTCACTGAAACAAAGGATCAGACCGTGCAGCGAGCTTCCCTGCTCCATCTCCACCTCGGTGCAGAAAGGAGTAAATCCTGTCTTCCTTTTGCAACAACCATCCCCGCTGAATTATATAACTTTTGAGAAATACAGGATTTAACATTACAAGTGACTGTATACAGGAAGGCCAAACACAGCGCGACCAGCCAGCGATGCAACATCGTATGAATGCTTGGAAATTGAAATTTCTTCCAAGTGGCCATCATTATCTGCTAATAGCCTGAAATATGTAGTTTGTTTACTCCAAGTCAGAAATACAACCTATGAACATTACCAGTCAGAAAATTATCTGGTCACTTGTGTTTGAGCCAAACCCAGTATTGCTGCAAACGGATGAAATTTCAGTAAAGTCAACGGAGTTATGCCAGTGCTCAGTTTAGTCAGCTCAGTGCTGTTATATGCCCATATGTAAAAGCTGGATGGAAAAATTTGTTTCATGCTTTAACTATAAATACAATTAACTTCATGAAGCTCCCCGCCCCATTTTTTTCTCCACTGACTGCTGTTCTACAAAAATCACTGCCATTGATTCTACGATAATTCACTACTATATACTATAATAATGTATCAATGTTATAATACTTTGTTTTCTCTCAGCAGTGAGAGGTCCATGCCTACAATGAGGGGGTATTCTATGCTGGTAGAATAAAATCCAGTTTAAAAGGACACTTTTAGCCGCCCCCAGCACAGCCCCTGGGATGTCTCAGAACCAGCCCACTTCCCGTGCAACGCACGAGGGCCAGCAGCCATCGGTCGTGGCACTGCTGGGAACTTCCCCGTGTGCAGGACAGGCGGCCTTAGAAAACACTCTGGTTTTGTTATGCCCGAGACTACGAAGCACAGTTTGCTTGTATCTTGTGCTTCATATCCTTCAGTCTTTTCAGTAGCACTCTCACATTAAACTAATAAGCATATATATTAGCACACACTTTTTTAGACAAACCCAGTTCAGCCGAGAGGGTAGGAAATGACTGAAATGCAAAAAGTGGACTGTACTTGTTTGTACTGATCACAGTGCCCATCAGATTTGTTTCATGGGACCTCAGGGTTAGTACGACATACGTACGAATCCACCACAGTATCCTTAGCCTGTTTTGCTTTTGACTTAAAATTAACACAGACAAGAGTGTTTATTAAAAGTAACTTTGCAACTCTGGCTCGGCTGTAAGATTGTTCTCTAGGATTCCACTTTTAACACATTGCTTGAGTGACCAAATTGATCTGGGAGGCATTTTAGTAAACATGCAACCTGATCTCTGCTCACAGAGAAAACAAGAAATTGAGCTTCTAAGTGAGCATGTAATTTTAAATGCACATAAATAAAAGAAGCATAGAAGTTTAAGTATTGCTGCTTAAATTGTTGGGGACTGTCCCGTTAATTTAGTAATCCCATGGTTTAAGAATTTCACATCATGTTGTGCACTGGCGTACCATTCTAATACCTCAAATCTGGTTAAATCAATTAAAATTAAATTGAAGAATCATAATTCCAATTTTCTGGTTAATGCAGGACAGTACGGTACAAATATGCTCTCTACTTTGGCCATTTAGTTCTCAGTGTTACGATCTTCTGAGCCAAGCATCAGAAGATCAGTTCAGACCATGGGAATGTCCCCTCAGTTTCTGAAGGAAGACTTAATTGCCATCTCTTCACAAGGTAAGTGGCTTGAACCACCCAAATGAAATGTATTAATGGGAAGAGATAAATAGCCTATCTAAAAGTTTGGAACTGGCTTCATCCTTACAAAACAACATTACGTATATGCTCCCAATGTCAAAATCACAAAGAACAAAAAATATACTGAAACAGGACATGACAAGCAGTGCAGGAAGCTAAAATGGATAGCAACAAATATGCATTAAGAAAGCCCAAGAGGCAGTCATACACAAGACTCCCATCTGCAAACTACTCCAGCAAACGCTCCGTGCAGTCAGTTCATTCACGGAAGTCCTTGCTCAAAGATACGACCCATCTCACATTACAGGAGACTTTCACGATGCTGGCCCTACTGGAACGCATCCCCTGCAGCCCCCATGACAAGACCTTTACTTAGCACAGCCATCGTGGTTAAAAGATAGAACAGAAAAATGAGAAGAAATTAAAAGGAAGCAGACAGCTGTAATAAAGTATCTTTAAATACATGCAAATATTACTTGTCTTTCGCTTCTATGTTTGAAGATAATAGCTGCAAGGACAAGCTCACAAAATTTGGATTAAAAACACAAGAAAACCATGTATTTTGTGTTGTATTAAGGGTAGAACTCAAGAACAAATGTTAAAAATGATAAATTGAATTACATATTCCAAAACCACATTTGCTGCATTTATATGTTACTGCTTTCAGATGTTACTGATATGCAAGAACACATAAGTTTAAAGCATAAAAATATGACCTCTGGAAGTTGACCTCTAAAGTAATCTGAAAGGTCTAAAACCCTAGAAGTATGTAACAAACTCAAAAAGCAGAACATAATCAAACAATAATATCTACTCAGTGCTATATATCCTTGAGCTTATGTATTTCAATTTAAGTAAGCCAGTCTCCCTTGCACAGAGATAAGAAAACTGAGCTGTGTAAAACAAAAACTACCAACCGTTTTACTTGAGTCTATATTTAGCATTTGCTGCGTTGTGCTTCAATTGCTGAAACTGCCTCTACAGGAGAATTAAAAAATCACTAGACAAAATGGGGGTTTTTTTCATCATGTCATCATGAGGCATATTGAATTTTCAGAACAAAGCTTCACCTTGCAAGACTTACACATAGGTTCTGAAGCACAAAAAAGTTCTAAAATGCAGATGAATTATCAACGTTTTCTTTCCCTCAGATAACCCTCTTGAAGCTCACCGTCACAAACAAAACATGACCTATTGCAAATTCAAATTTGGATGAACACAGATGAAAGGAAAATGTTGGCAGATTAGTTCCTTCTTTCAAAAAAGCAGGTAAGTTAGCGAATACAGTAACCTCCATTGGGCTAGCAAGTCAATTTGTGAGCCAAGCTGGATCAATCAGATCCAACTACCTGGTTTGAGAGGCGGTGAATTGTGTTTCCTTATCTAATGAAGTCCCTAATTTTCCCTCACTGTTTTTTTTAGCATAATCTTTCACGTGATTTTCAAATATAATTTTACATAAAGTATATCTAGGTACTCAAACTGAATGATACAGTAAGAGACTAGTTTGCTAAAGACCCATTCACTTAAAATACAAGCGAGCAGTCACTGAAACGGACTTTCTTGCAGAGTCCTGATCAACCATATCTACAGCTGCAAGGATTTCTCACAGAAATCCTTCTTGCTATCCCACGTACTGACTGCAGGACAGGGTTTTACTGCCCCTGGACCTCAGCCGCTTCAAAGGTTTCCACAGCACGCAGCACGGGGTGCATACAGCAGGTCCTCCCTGCCTGATGGCAATTCCATACGGAGCAGCACAATGCAGACTTACAAGCTCCCTGCTGTGCTGTGGTTGGATTTACCAAAAAAAGGGCAGAGACATGAGTTATTAGTTCAGTGCAGAAGAGGACAAGGGCTCGGGGTCCCCGTGGCTCTGGTCCGTGGGGAAGCTCTGCCTGATGCACCTGCAGGGTCCCCAAACCCACTTGCAAAGGCTTGAAAAGCAACGTGACTGACTGAACCTCAGTACTGGCTCTAATGATGGCATGCAGGGCGAATGAGCACATTAGGACTGTAGAACAAATTATCCAATTAGTTGTGCAACTTAATCACATAGTTTACCATGCCAGAAGACCATAGTTTCGAAAGAACTTGGGGCCAGGTTTTCCCAAGCCCTCATGCTCCCATATGGTGAGCTCTTTGCAAAATCCACCTGAGAGAGAGTGGGACTGTTGGGCAATGAACAAAAAGCCAGATTTCTGAATGTGCGCTTCCCCCACCCACCCTCATCAGCTCTATTTTTAAGTACAAAACTGCTCCATATAATTTCCCGAGATTTGACAGTCGATCACACTGTTATAAATTTAACAGAAGAGTGGCAGACTTGGCTGGGTTTATTTCTCGGCACAGAAAAGAGAAAGACCTGCCCCTGTAAACATGTCATGGTGTCGGGAAGCAGCATTTGCTGGACAAGAAATGAGCGTGGTGCAGGCCTGCCCCCGCTCAGTACACATGACACAAATCCTTTCCTCATATTTCAGCTTCGATGCAGGCACCGCCAACAGCTTCAGTCCTGCTCAACTACTGTAGGCGACTCATTTAGTGGGTTGCTAGTATCTGCAGCAGTAACTGGCAAATGCATCATAAGAGTTATTCGTGATAACACATGTGAGTCTCTGTATACATCTGTGTGTTGAGGCTTTCAAAGAGATGGTGTAAAATATCTGTCCCTCCAGGCCTTCACGGCATACAGCCCCTCCTCAAAATTTCCCTCTTACTCGGCCTTGCGGTTTCAGACATCACTTCCAAACCACTGGGAGTGAGTCCTGTTGTGGCCATTTCAAAGGTGATGAAAACTGGGTGCACAACAACCCACCATGGAGTTGGGAAGGGAGTTCAGGGCTCTCTGTTTTTAAGGTTTCTCTGTTGTCCTATGCTAAATGTAATCACTACCTGTAGAATTCTTTAGTCATAGTTTAGTAAGCCGAGTTTTTGTTTAAAATTGATTTTGTTGTAACAGTGATGTCATTATTAATAACCAGTTTCAAGTCTATCGTTTAAATTAAATACCTTTAAAAATATAGAGAGAGAATCCAAACAGTCCAATTACTTCTATACTGTGCATAGCTATTAGGAAAAGTGACAAAAAATGGATAAAATTTAAAATTAATGCACTTTTTAGAAAATTACTGCTTTCATAATACTTTTAAATACTATTTTCTCAACACTTTAATACTACATAGCTTGCTAGTAGAGAAAGAACATTTGTACTAGAAAAGAGGTTTTTATTAAAGACAGCTTTAATTTTTCAAACACCACAGGGTTTTCTGGCAGGCAGAGTATCAGCTTGCCTGGTGAAAACTGTTTTCCCTTGGAAAGAAGAGACGGGTATAGGATGTACCCAAGACAAGACAATTCCTCTTGGCTGACCCAAGCAGAAGTATTGAGTTATGTCTCTGAAAGGAGTTCTTTATCACAGCAGGCTAAGTTGTTCAGTAGGTATACAGATGGGTTGTTTTCTGTTGTGGGTTGGGGTTCCCCCCCCACCCCAAAAAAAAAAAAAAAAAAACCAAAAAAAAACCCTTAGCAGATGGTAATGAAGAGAGTCATAGGCAATATAGTGATTTTCCACATCTGCAGAATAGGAATGATGGGAATTAAGAAGACAATTCTGAAATAACATTAACTTCCAGACCACAATTAAAGCATAGTTAGCTTTTCAGAAATAAGAAACAGGCTCTGGGTAGGAGGCCCTGAATTTTCATTTGCCTCTTGAACAGCATGAAGTGCGCTGTTGGTTCTCACTAAATAGCAACAGTCATATATAATTTTCTGGATGCTACAAAGAAACATATATCTCTACTATGAAGTAATGCCTTTTCAGAAATGCATCAGTTATCAGCTTTTAGAGTTTTCATGTTCTCCACAAAAACTCTTCAGTTCAGAAACTGTTCCAGCTTTCTTTGATGTAAAAGTTTTAAGGCAGACAAATAAGTAGATTGATTAGCCTTTGCTTGCTTGCTTTCAGGCAGACTGGGCAGTCAGAACTGAAATCCATCTTGGGGGCCCAATCCTGTTCCCAGTTAAGCTGATGAGTGATTTACTAGACTCACATAGGGTCAAAAGAACTATCAGCAAGATAGGCGTTTATCTCGTGAGCTCTCTTCATACAAAATGTTTAAGAAAGCAGTAAACAGAACATAATAAGGGTTAGTTGTCCCCTCCATAAGAATGTAGTCACTTTCAGAAAGAGAATAAAAAACAGAACAAGAGAAAGAACGAGAGACGGAAAGACAGAATGAGACAGAACAAGAGAAGGGGGAGAAAACAAAAAAGAAGGCAAAAAATGAGAGACAAAGGAGCAGAGTGAGTTAGGAAGAAAGTGAAAGAAAAAAAGGAAGAAAAGGAAAGAAGGAAAGAAAAAGAAAGAAAGAGAGAATGAAAAACAAAGAAGGAAAGAAAGAAAGAGGGAAGGATGGAAAGACGGAAAGAAAGGCAAAGGGAAGGAAGCAAGCAAGCAAGAAAGAAAGGAGAGAAGGAGAGAAAGGGCGAGAAAAAAGCTCTGATAACATGCAGTTTTGGAGAGGCAATTTCTTCATCTTGGAGAGGGCGAGAGGGAAGTTTGGAGAGCAGCATTATACTGATTCCTTTTTGGAGTAATTTATAAAACTGGATATGCAGCTAATCGGCCTGGAGACCACACTGACCAGCACACTGCAGAGCCTCCAGACGGCTCAGCTGTTCCCGTCCTTCAGAACACATCCTTGCTCAATGCTCTGCAGTTTGCTTACAAGCTGAGGGCTTTTTTGTCACAGTAAACAGACAAAAAGAAATTCAAACCAAGCAGCTGACCCGGCTCACTGGCTATACACAGGGCTTTCTAAGAGAGAGGGAAAACGATCCCAGCTAGTCTGAAAGCAAAAAGACATTGCTTAAAGACAATTATTTCCCTCCTCCAATTTGCATTGTCCTTATCCTTCCTTGTATATAGATCATTGTTAAATGAGAGGAAGATACAGTAGAAAGCCAGAGAAAAAATGTAATGGATATATTCCCTTCTGGGCATTAATATAATCAATCAAGCAGCTACTTTATTTACCTTGCTCATGATCTGTCCTTGTTTCCATTAGGAAGGTTTGAAATTCCACTTACAGAGTCCCCCTCTGTAGTGAACAGTGAAACAGTTCAAACACACTTACATATTTCCAAGTGGCAAGATAGTGCCACATGTTAACATTTTCCTTCTCAAGACCTAGAGGCTACAAGTGAAAATCCTGCCTTGGCTCTCTGCATGCTTCTATCTGGCTTAATTAACTGATCACAGCCATAATCTCAGCTAAAATGATTCTCAGTAAAAGGGTAGGAGGGAGCTGCTTCAGCAGAACTGGGTGAAGCTTTTCACCTAGCTACTACCGAAGCAAGATCCAAGAAGAAAGGATCAGGGACTTTGGCTCAGCAGCTTCCTAAGCTAGACGGGATTTGAATTTTTGGAGACTGAAAGCAGGATTCTGAATAAAGCCTGATACCTCCTAATGTTGCACCAACCGAGTCTAGAAAAGTTCAGACTTTGGTTTTAGGGGGTTGTTCAGGTCACTGCAGAGAAAGAGAACCAGTGTAAAACTGAGAGGAGAACCTACATTCAAATTCAAATCTTTCTCAAAATCTACCAAAGTACTTTGGATTTAGAATCACTTTGTAACACGCCAAAATTACCTTGAAAAGGAAGAATCATTAACATTTGCCCTGTTATCTTAGCTTTATTTTTTTTCCAGTGACTGAATGTCAGTCTAGTCATAAAAGATTATTTTTTCCCTAACTCTACTACTTGGTGGTGGCCTTAAACAGCTCAGTATCCCCACCTCTCTAGTATGTTCACTAGTACAAGAGAACTCATGTTTCTGTGCTCCAGCTGGAGGACTGTAAAGAACAAAATTTTCCATGGTAATCCAGTCAAAATGACAGGCCCCCATTTCTTAATGTAATGATGCAACACTGGAAGAACTGAACAGCAGTAAAACAAACAATAGCATTCATGGTTTAAACACACTTAAGACAAAGATCTTGAAGTGTTTTATAAGAATAAACTATGCTTCACAGCCATCTTGCTGGAATTTTACAGTGTCCATCACTAAGATTTTCCAGCTACGGATTATTTTTTGTCCAAGTTTCAACTAGGCAAGCTAAGGCATATAGGCTGAGAGTGCATCCAGTGAGCATAGTCAATTAGTTTAAATTCTGTTTGATTTTTTCAGAATTTAAGACATGATGTATGCATAGATCTCCAGTGAAGGTACGATGGTTTATTCACACTGTCCTACGGATGAACAGAGTCCCACATGTTTATTCATGCAGGGCTGGCTTACTTCAGTAGACTAGTGCATATTAGCAAACTGAAAAGGAATGCAGCAGCCCGTCTCCTATAAACACCACTTGGCTATTTAAGCCTACACTGCACTAGAAATAGACTTATATCTCACAAACACCACCAAATGTCAGAGCATATCATTTATTCATTGCACGCTATATTATTTTTCAAATCAGATTGTATGTGTCCCTTACTATATAAAGCTGGAGAAATATTCTCACACACATGAAGCACTTCTGCACTGAGGAATTATACTGCTTTTAAATCAATTTACAGACTAAGCAGTGAAGGTCAAACTACAAGGCAGAAGATTCACATTTTGATTTGAATCTTGCTCCTGGTTCAAAAACTGACCTCAGACACGTTCCCTAGCATTTGTTTTCTAACACTGCCTTGCACCGAGACATTGCTGGCTCTGCTTTCTTTTGTCCTATACCATTTTCCCTTGCTGTCCCTCACATCTCCTGCTTGCTTAAACATGACCTCTGGAATATTGTCTGCTCCAGGATGGATAGAGACAAACAGCCCCAGTATCTCCTAATGTTCACCCAACCACTGTTCACCCAGGTAAAGACCACACGTGGTCAGATCTGTAGTCTGCAAACCTTCCTTCAAATGCTGCCTTCTTTTGGCCAAGCGAGGACCATAATCATTTTTAGTGCCTAGGCATGTAAAGATGATTCAAGTAAAAAAAAAGTAACATTTGATGCAGGCAGACAATGAAGCCTTAGGATATAACCCTGTCTAACCGATCTATTTCGAACTGCCAGCATGAGACATATTTTGGACTGTACAGTTTTGCACACAGAGGATGTGCACTGATCTTTTATGCCTCCTCCTCTAGTTAAGCTAGGTTTTCACACCGACAGCAGAGCTATTGTGTGCGACATTTACTGCTGGAAATGGATGCTGTGTCTTGGCAGTGAATAGAAAATCTGAGCACTAGCAATGAAAAGATATCTTCACAGTGTTCCTTGGTCTCCTGTTAGTCATTCAACGTAGAGGAATTCGGCACAGAGGAAACATGCTGGGTGAATGTCAGTGTTGCCAGCTCTGGCTGAAGAAAGAAAAACCCTGCTATAAAACAGAGTATGGGCACTGAGGGTGACAGGCTCCAGATTTTCGGTGCACACCAGTGCAAACCTTCCTGACACCAAAGTCCCAGCAACCCAGCTGGGGTTTATGTGGGAAACATACAGTTTTCCGCATACGAGAGTAAGTTGGGATCCTTGTTTTCAGGTTGTGTGGAAAAATCTAATTGCTCTGAGGGATTTGTATTTAGATGCAGCTTTGCAGCCTGCAGAAAGAAGACATAGTCAACAGGCTAGAAAGCAGTGTCATCCAGACCAGAAGTTCCCCAGCTTTTTATAACCTCACTGGAGAATGGTGTCCACGGTCTATGTCTGATTGGATCCCAAGGAGCCAACACAGTTCTTTGTGCAGGCGCAGCTCTAAGGTGCTGCATTCACTTACTATTTCACCAGGTTTTGTATCCCTTGCAGACTTCACCAGAAGATGTTTTCTGTCTGACTTCATCAGCGTCCTCTGTAGAGAGACGGCAAACCCTTTCCCAGCTGAAGCACCACGCAACCTGTTAAAAAGCAATTCACAGGCCACTTTGCATTCCAAACGCTGTGCGTGTGCCCGGCCATGGTGCGCGCAGCCTGGCACCACGAGGGGACCAGAGCCAACTCCAAACCCTGCCTGCCGCAGACCGCCTCACCAGCTGACAAGTGCGTAGGGGTCCACGGCTCTTTTCCTTGCGGCGGCTTTGAGGTAATCATCTGAGGACATACAGAACATGAATAAGCCATAGAACACAAGTCATTTAAAACTAACCTGGATTACTCACAAAAGCATGTAATACGCTGGATTTCTAACCTAGAATTCTTACCTCTTTCGAGCCAGAGGCCAAATAAAAAGAAAGAGCTTGGCCAAGGCACAAGATGGTTGTTGTAAGCTCCCTGCTCTTAGCTATTCAGTGAGGATGACACTCTTCTGTGTTGTCTAATGATCTTTTGCATATCATTCTTCATGCAATTAGATTGAAAGCTTCTGCCTAACAGACATGTTGAGCATTGATGCCCTGTATTTTCTAATTTTCTTCATATTGAAAAATAGAGAATATAACCAGCCAATTAAGATGACACTCAAAGTTTTGCTCGTTTTGGAGTACCATCCATTACAAATGTTACTTACAGCATTTGTATTTAACTTCGTCCTAGCTGGCCATGTAGATTAAAAAAGAATCCACATTTTAGCTGTTTGCAGATACTAAAAAAAAAATAAATTATTTGGCTATAGAAAAATGATCTGATAACATATCTAAAAACTGTTTCCTATATGGTTTCAAGAAACCAGGGAAGGGGAGGGAGGGATTTAGTGAATTTTTTTGCAGCTCTTAAAGAAGACTGAACTTAAGCAGAGGCTATCAAGGATTTGACTTCCAGAAATTGTTACTGTACTTCTTTTCGGAAGGAGAAAAAGCTTCTCTCTTTCTTTTATGTCGTTATTACAGTTTATCATTACATATGAGCTTTTTGTCAGACAAAATTTTTCTGGTGAATCACAATGAAGTATGGCTTTGGCTCTTAAATAAAATATAATGATTATTTACATTTTTTTCATCGCATGTTTACTAAATAGATTCTAGTAGTCACTGACCAGTGTGTTTACTATGCAATGCACTTCTAGAACATGCACAAAAATGCTACTGCACACAAATGTTTCTGTGGGAGAGTTAAAGCAGTAGTAATTTGGCACTGGAGCAACAGAGTGTGAGGCACTTGGCAAGCTTTTATAGTGGACAAGCAAGAAAATGTGGTTATCTGGAAGAAGTAATTTAGGATAGATAAAATATTTACACGAGCCCAAATCTAATGAAGGTGCTTGCTTCGTGAAGCATGTTTACATCGGTGCTACTATACTAAAAAACACAAAGGATGCACAGGAACATAAAACCAGACAAATACATTTACAAATCAGGTTCCAGGTCACTGAACAAAAGATGTTGCCATTGACACATAGTCACTGGTCTATAAAGAGAGATGTATATAATCCTAGTCTGATTTCCAGCAGACAGATGGCATTATTTCGGAAAACCCATTGTATCACAAGACCTTAGGTCAATATTGCCATGTCTGTAAGGTAACAATTACTTAATAGGTAAAAGATTCCAGACTTGATGTTTATTTGCCCCTAGAACACTCCAAAAGGACAGACAGGAATATTAATGGGAAGCTGGCACTGCTGCCTTTTTGGATGGTGCACTTAGCTATCCATCAAGTGCAGCATGAATAGGCAACTGCAGTGTAGCTCCCTAGGACACTACAGAGGGGGAGAGAGATCCATCAGAGAAAATTACATCAGCTGATCTGCAGAGCATAAACAATAGAGCCAGCAGGGCCCAGTTTACCTTCCTTTATACCATCATGATACCATTTGATGGAAACCAGCTGCTCTGGTCATGTTCTTCATGCTATACCCAGCCCTGCCACCACAATGTGCGGACAAGACCCAAGTGTCTGATGGTCTTACGATTTATTTTGTTTTCAGTAAATTTCATATACTATGTAGATTGACATTCTTGTAATTAAAACAAAGAATCACTATGAAGAAGTCTCTCACTCAGACATTTACATGAAATGTAAACAGATTTCCGCAAACTACATCAGCACTACAGTATTAAGCCTATTAAAATAAGATTTTTTAAAATGTATCTGCCTGTTTCACAATCTGAATACATCTCTAATGACCCTCCATCTCTAGTTATTCAGAAACTTGTTGTCAAATATAAATTATCTTGGCTTGCTTTACCAGAGGAATCACCACATATGTCCCAAATCAACAAATCACTGGGTAATTCATAATGATAGGTTATCAAGTAACTGATAGAAAGCATTGCATGCACAGGACTAGACTAAGCTTAGAGAATAGCGGTATGAATGTTCCACCCTCCATTCCCAGACTGGCATTATTAGTGCCCTTATTGATGCCTAGCACCAGCAGAATAACTTTTTTTTTTTCCTGGGGGGAATAAATCAAGATCAGTTTAGATGTGGCCTTGTTCTCAGTTGCGATAGGCGGATCCCTGGCTCTCCAAACAGATAACCTGTTCCCTGAGCTGCCCAGGGTCCCAGGAAGCCCGGCTCCCGGGTCCCTGTCCCCAAAGCTTCCCCAAGCTCATCTCTCGGGGAGACGGTCACCCCCTGTCCCGCCTGGCAGCACACCGAGGCAGCAGGCAGCGAGCCACATCGCGTGCGAAGTCACCTCTGAGCCAGGCTGCCTCCCCGCTTGCTTCTTTGCTGAACTCGAAAGCACGATGGGCATCTCGCTGCGGAAAGCCTCGGTTCTAGCGCATCGAGCAGTCTTCTGCTGGAGAGGCCTGCCAGAAAACACCCAAGCACTGCTCCTGCCGCCCGGCAGAGAGCCGCTGCGATGTAGCAAGGTGTCCAGCCAAAAGAGGTACGAGCTTTACCCGCAGAGCAGCAGGCTTTTTGACAAGAGCCATACTCCTCCTGGGCCAGGAAATGCCCAGGAACGCTGTCTTTCCTCCTGTGATAGCGCAGCTGCACCTTGTCTTCTGAACCGGTCTGCCTCAAAAAGCGATTATCACACTAAATTTTCCCAGGAGGATGGGCATTTTTTTATTTATAGCGAGACAGCAAAACATAGAAACAGAAGAGATTTTATACAAACACATTTCTGGTTATTTTTCTGGAGCACTCACAAAAGCTGTTGTATTTGGCAATGAATTTAACAGTCAGTTGTGTTGTTCAATTCTTTACCTTTAAATAACACTCCTAAGTTAATTAGCTGTATCATTTTATCTGTCTGCTCCATGATGCTTATGCAGGAAAAATGACTGCAGGTATGTGCACCTCCTATATTTGCACACTGTAAAAATCATCTTTAGAAAAGAAACAGGAACCCCCACCCCTTTGAATTTTCCACAGCCTATGCATCCCCCCCAGATAAAAGCACTGAACAAAACCTTCCTGTTATTTTATCTTTTACTTCCAGGGCCAGGTTCAGAGGACTTTTTGTACACAATCAGTGAAAAGAGTCCCAGTTGCAGAAAGTGGACTGGCACAGTAGCTGCAGTCTGTTCAATAGTGGTAAGTCTCTACAGGTCCCCTCTACAAAAAGCCACACAGGAATCCCAGGAAAGGTGGATTGGTTTAGGTGGGCTACGTCTGCTTTCTGGTTGCTTTCCCCTCTTCTCTGTTTTACATGATTTCTCTTAGTACTAAAATGACTTCAGCCTTAAGATCTAAATCCAGGGACTTCTGTGAAAGTTTTGATCAGACCTGCATATAAACCTTGTGAATCCAAATGTGATTTCTATCCTATTACTTCTGATTTTTATTTTCTGTTCAAGTCTCACCTTTTACTATATTGTTCATAAGCAATTATACAGAAGTGCAGGATTTGTTTCATAGGTTCAAATCAAATTTCACTTTTGGCTGCTTCGGAAAATGGGCAGACCACTCGTGCTGAAAGTCTTCTCCTCGTGCTGCCTTTGCCTCCCCAGCACCGCCGACGGCACATTTATGTCCTGAAGCAAAGGGCCCTACTGATTCCTGTGTGATCAGAGATGGTGAAAGTGCTCTCTGTTATCTAAGTGTCAAAAACCAAACCCAACAAACCCAGGGATCTAAACAAGCTCAAAAGAAACCTAACAAACTAGGCTCCTCTGGAGAGCTGCTACTTCTCCAAAGGATTTACGGCTTTGCCTACAGATCACAAAAATATATCATGGATCAAGAAGGTAAACAGAACTATAAAGACAGCAAGGCTGTACTATTAAATCCTGTTCTAAAATGTCCTACATACAAAACTTGTCACTGTAATCCCTACATAAAGTATTCACTAGTTTTATAGACTGTTGTAGAACACTAGAAAATATTTTGTATATCAAACAATGTTAAACTTCTTACTTTTTGTCCTATAGCTATTATTTTATGGTTTTGCATACTGAGTCTTTTCTTTAAAATTATTCTGTGCCAGCTGCAAACATATAATATCTGCACAGTGGAAATAAAGCACAGTTAGGATCATGGAGCCATATTCTGCACACACTCTACTGTAAATCCCAAGTAACTCTGCTGACCT
This sequence comes from Aviceda cuculoides, assembly GCA_035590195.1. Lineage (NCBI taxonomy): Eukaryota > Metazoa > Chordata > Aves > Accipitriformes > Accipitridae > Aviceda > Aviceda cuculoides. Next base: position 26,571,126 of record JAVJGG010000013.1, read on the forward strand.
CACTGGATTTAAACTGGGTTTATAATGAAATACAAAAATTGTCCTGTACTTCCACTGATTAATCTTCAAAGTCATTTACTTATGACCTTTTCTGAGCACAAAGACATTTTAGACAGTGTTACATAAGCGTCTTGCTAGCTACAGTATGTGACTTCAGTTAAAAACCAATGATAGCAACAATTACAGTTTCTCCTTCTTCAATCTTCTTCCATATTGCTGAAACCAAAAAGGAGATTTTTCTTTTTTGAAAGTTCTACAATATTATCTTGGTTTCTCAGAGAATCATAAAAGGTACATCTAGAAGAAACTTACTCGGTGACATAGTTCATCCCCTGCAAAATACCATGATTTTTCTTTATTTAACATTATTTTCTCCAGCATCCTGTTAAATGTCCCGAACAATACAGCTTCTAGCACTTCTCAGGAAACCAGTCTACATTCTTGCCATGATCCCAGGCAGAGTGAGTATGCTGACCTTGGGACTGTGAAATAACAGCCTAGTCCAGAGAAGTATCTGACGTGCTTAGAAAAAAGTAGGAATGGAATAAAAAAATCCAAACCCTAAACCAAGACCAGGCCCTTGACAAGTAGCTGAGACAATACTACCAAACACTTCTGCAATTTTCTTGCTTTGCACCACCCCAGATGTTTTCCCTCTAGAAAGCACCCTCCACAGCCTCTGTCCTGGAGCAACGCATCCCTCTCACAGCTTCACTTGGTGACGTTAAAGCCCAACACGACATTCCTAACATGCAAGATGGCTCCTGAAACCTGGCTTATTTTTGACACCATGCCTGCACAACTCATTCACGACTGGGAGCTGCTCTGATGTGGAGGTTTGCAGTAGCAGTGTAATTGCACCACTGTGGCACATTCAAACCAAAGTTGCATAGCACAAGGTTTGCAACATGGATATAAAGAATGGAGACAAGAAAGATCATTAATTCATAGGTGTAAATACATACTGCACATTCTGATTCTCTTGTTTTCTTTCTGTTCAGTTATCAATAGCAATTTTCTAATCTGCACGGAACATACCTTGAATTTAGGAATTCCTTTTTGCTACATGGAAAAGGAATTACTACCCGCATTACACTTCCTTTCATTCTACTGATCAAGCTTGACTCACCAGAGTAACAGCAACAGAGCTCTTCCATCTAAAAAGACAAATAGCAGAGCATTAACTGTATTTAATAAGTGTAAAAACCTAGATATTTTTGTAGGACAACTATACTTTTCCATCTGAAAAAAAAAAAAAAAAGTTTTATGGCACTGACTCACAATCTGCTGCACCTGTGTAGTTGTATACTGCATTAATAATTTTATTGTCACATTTTGAAAATTTAAATTTTGAAAATGTGAATTTCACATATTCACATTCATATTTCACATATACTTTGGCTGGATATAGATTATGACAGAGTGGAATATCTGACTCTATTTACTGTAGCATCTACAAACCCATTGCTTTCAAATAAGGCACTACTTTGGTTTCTTCCCCATAAAATTTTGCAGGACTTTGTACAAGTGTGTTAAAGCCTCTCCATTACCCATGCTGCATTTACAGAGTCACAGAACATGAAACTGTCCTCACCATGAAGGTAGGCCAACACTTACATGTTTGGGAGAAATTAAGCAAAGATTCATGCCTGCAAGAAAGCCTGTTTAAGGTCTGTGACGTTCAGTATTGGTTCATAAAAAGCCAGGAACTGACCTTAAAAACTCATGTCTCTGTACTTTTTTCTTCTGCTGAGTGAGACTAAGCCTAAGCCTGCTTTCAGGTGAGCTGGCATGTAGCTCTAGCTCAAGGAAGGGAACGAGTGGGTAGGAACGGATGTGGTTTTTATCCAGCAATGGCCAGGCAAACTCTGTAAGGCACATTTCAGCCCTGTTTCCCCCATTAGGAATGTAGTCTGAACACCCTCACGGCTCCTGGAGGGAGGACCCGGGGCGCATGGGGCACAGAGCAGGGTACTGGTGGGTGCCCATGTTGAACTTCAACAGGGAGCTGGCAGGCTCACTTTGGGTCCCACGGTTTAGATACCACCTCGGTGTGTCTCTTGCATGCAGTGCAACCCAGGCCCTTCCCCAAAGATCCCTCCTGCCCTAACTATACTTTTTCTGCCCTAAAGGCAGACTAGCAGTACACAGATGAGGAACAAGTCACCTTATAAACCTTCTCTTGCAAAGATTAGGCTTCCTGTCAATCTACAGATAGTAAAAACTGCTTTTCTACAGTGTATCTCACATTATCAACTGGGAAAAAACCTGCAGTTGGGATACATTTCTCTACCATCTATTATACAAAAAAAAATAGGCAAATAAAAACAGAACTTACAAAGCCCTAAAATAGTACCTATAAGTGCTTTTAATTTGAACACCACATAAACTATGTCTCCGTTCTGTGAAATTACGTGCTAAATCTCACAGCAAACTGAGCAGACTATTGAAAAGGGCTAGGTCAAATAGGGATGCATTTTCAATGGTGATAAAAATTAGGATGGGAAGCCAATAAAGAAAATTTGCATATGCATCGGGAGGAGAGACCGTGGCAGATACGCTGTTAGGGACAGTGGTAGCAGCAGGTCTCTAGTCCCCAGGGGTCGCCACTAGGAGAGTTAGAATGAGAAAGAGTGATAACTTAGGTAAGGTAACATTCCTTGAGTGCTACAGCATATTTAGTTTTCTAGATAACTTTATGTTTTAACTACAGAGAAGAGCATCATTCAGAACGCACACAGTTTGTAGTGGCACAGAAGGCAGCCCACTCATGGCTTCACCAGCAGCTACTGTATAAAAAGCCTCATCTTCATTTACACTGGTCATTCAGAAGAAGGAAGAAGACTTTGTATAAGTGAGGACTTTCCCCAAAGCACACAATTATACACTGCTTTAGAAGATATTTGCTGTGAACATGAACATGTTGCCTTTGCCTTGAGATATATTTTTCCATAAATGTCAGAATATTTATCTATCAGCAGGACCTGTGAAAAGACCCAGTTCTCTGATGTTACCTTGCAGTGATACCAGTGTTTTCCTGTCTGTCGGGCTACTAGAGAGCTAGCATTATTTACAAGTAATGTTCTTTTAAAATTTGCTGATTCTTAAATAAAAAAAAGGAGATTTTTATGATTGTAATGCCATAGAGAAAGGAATGGCCTTCTAAAAAAGAACTCAAAATGTGGCACTTGATTAATGGTAGAGTGGTTAAGTGTCACTTACCAGCCTCGGATAATAATATTCAAGTCCTTTCAGTCTTTTTCCATGACAAAATAAAATCATGCTACTACAAGCCCATGTGGATTACATACAGTGTGTTTTTACTCCTTCACCTCAGCATTTGCTTTTACCAAGCTATTTAATTTGGTCTTGGCATTTATACACCATAGGAAACTATTAACCCATGGAACATCCCTTTTCACAGCTATGATCTCCTAATTAAATATGGAATTAATTATCTTTGCCTTTATAGCCTTGATTAATTACAAGAAGTTAACCTTTACCTCTCTTCCATCTCCAATACAGGGAACTGTTTGGGGTGCTTGTTTGTCCCATTAAAACTGCTCCCCCTGAACAATGCCTCCAAGCGATGGCTCTCCCATAGCTTGAGGAAAGAGGGACAGACTGTCTTCACAGCAGCATTCCTGGCTTGTCATCACCTGGATTTACAAATAGCTCTGCAAGTCCTCTAAATACAGCAGCTTGGGCTGAACAGAGAATGGACTGAAGAAAGATGCCTCCCATCTCATCACCTGCCTTCACAGTTACTTCCTTAAGTCCTGGTGGTGTGAGGCGAAAGCTCCCTGATATACAAGAAGCAAGCAGGGCTTAGGAAATATAAATGGCAGATTCCTCCAGCCCAAACACAACGTGCTGCTTGAATACCAGTGGAAGAACTGTGCCTCAGCTGTGACAGGTTGGAAGTAAAAGAAATACCCACAACCATTCTTTTACATGTCAGTTAAAATATTAAAGACTGGAACTGGGCCTTTGTGTGTCTCCATTTGACATCTTACAAATTAAGGGATTTCTCTACCTCATCTGACAGCATGCTTACAATGACACGACCAAGTTACTCCATTTCAATTAGTTATTATTATTATCCTGCTTCTATTACAAAACCACTTAGAGGCTCCAGCTGCAGTTGACGCCTGATCATATAGGAACTACGAGCACAAACAAATAAACCTCATCTATGCAGAGAAGTGATGCGGCTTTAAGTTGGGGTCTGTCTTCAGTAAGTGCAGTTGCTAGAGTGTGAATTTACAGCCCACAAGCTAGTCTGCACTAGGCTTTTGCACGGTCACTGTGAAAGCAGAGTAAGTTACTGTAACATTTATTTTATATTACGGACATCCATAAAGAATATAGTACAAAGTAGCTAGTGAACTATATATTCACATCTGGGCTAAGTATGCAGCAATTTCTTCCATGCATCAATGTACAACCTAAATTAGAAACCGCATGAGTTGGTGTGACCCATGTCTCCTTTTGCTCTTCAGCAAAACTAAAACCAGAAGCACTAGTAGGTTAAGGGAGGAACAGGAGAGGAGGGACCCGTACCCCAGTAATCCAACTGAGGGTCAGTGCTCAGCTCTTCTCCAACCCAGTTTCTCTGTCCTGCTCTCCTCTGCACCAAAGCTCAGTGTCCTGCCCTGCAGCTCTGGTGTCCAGCTCTGCACCTGGGTTTGGTCACCCACTTTCCTACTTCTCCAGGGCTTACTGCAGCCTGGTGACAGCCCCAGCCATGGACCAGCAGAACAGCCTGTTTCCCGCGTGCCTCCTGACATTCCCCTGAACTGCCCCATGACGATCACAGTTAGACAAATAAAGGGATTTCCAGTTTGGTGAACTTAATTATCTTTGATTTAAGTCTTGTCAAATGCTTTTTCCTCCTGGTGCAACTAATGGGAATTTCCAGGAAATCATCAGTCAAACCGGAGGAAGGTCTGAGTGGACGTTTGGCCTGGCTGGAGACACAGATAGAACGACCAGCCAGGACGGTCCTGGAAAACATTGCCATGTCTGAGCATGCTGCTCAAAGTTTTCAGAACGCTATTTTCTCCCAGATTTTAATTCAGGATATGCCATTTTCCCTGCCTCCCCAAGCCACAGCCATAGGATCTCGCTGGCCCCCTGCCCTGTGGGAGGAGGGTGAGATGGGTGCCCTGGGCTGAGCCCCAGACCCCCCCGCGGGTGTTTGTAAGCCATCGCTTGGCCTCCCCCCTGGACGTGTGCCCCTCCTGGTGCCAGTCAGTGCCAGGCCATGGTCCCGATGCAGTAAGCGTGGCCTTCGTGACATCTACTCTGCTTCCCAGGCTTAAAAGCAGGGAATAAAAGGAGAATAAAACCCTTGAGAGTTCTCCAAAGGAGAATCTTTCTGTCACCACGTGTCTGTGTAACCTCAGTCTCTTGGCTGGGACCCGTCACAGGAATACCAATGCAGGAGGGTTCCTCATCATCTCTAGCCATATTGCTCACCAGAGATGTGTTTCTTTCATAAAGAAGATTTCCAAAACAAAGGATCTAAATACACATTAATATTCTGATTTGGATACTGTCCAGAAGAACTAAACAAGAGCTTTTTAAATAATAAGAGAATACAGTAAAATCACACTACTATGTTTTAGAAATATCTATTCGGAACCGTAAGAAATAACTGCTAAAAATATTCAGATACACACCAGCAGTTCTGTCATTTGGGCACATATTTTACAGGGTTTTTTGAGACCAACTCTTTGCTCGTATTTTTTCTGCTCGTTTCTCTCATGAGCCTGGCTGTTATTTCCGTGTGCCCTGCCCCTCTCTGGTCAATCACATCCTCTTCTCAGCTTCCTCCTCACTCTACTTGTATGTCCTCTTCTGGGGTCATGCCTTCTCCTCCCCACCGTCTGCCTTGCTTGGGCGTTTGCTCAGAGGAGAAGCTTCCCCTTCATTGCTATGGGAACTCTGCAGTGGTGGTCCCAGTCCCCTTCACTCTCCTCTGCTCCATTCCATGGTGCTGCCCCCCAGGAGCTTTGGAAAGCTGAATTAATGAGCGTGAACGGCATCGTTTTGAAAGGTGCGAGGCAGTTTATGCATGATGGAAAGATGCATTTTTACAAGATCAAAGCCACGGCAAGAGTAAAGTAAAGCTCTTTTAGGAGAGTTTTTGTGCCTAACTGCTTGCAGCGCTCTGTTTTGTAAATCAAAGTAAACCCAAACTCTATTATGAGGAACTGAAATGCCCTCCTCATCACACCAGCTTTGAATTACGTGCTGAAAGCTCCAATTGCAACCACTTGAGTGACAGGACAGGACTGGCTATAAAGTCAGCTGGCGGCAGTAGGAGGATTATTTTGGTTGCTGGAAGCGGCTAAGTCACGTTAGCGGAGGGTCTGTCCAAGCTTCCTGGCTTTGCTGCTCAGCAGGGCGTGCTTGGCAAGGCAGAGCTCTGCCCCACAGCCGGGCTCCCGCTGCAGATCCAGCTCGGGGGCTCCCGCGACTCCTCGGCTGTGCCGTGTTCCCTGGGGGGGGGTCCCACAGCTCCCACAGCCATCCCGCCCACTGCCGTGCATTTCCCTAGGAACCTACTGCAGCGGCGGGGATAAAAAGAAATGTTATGAGATAAAAGTGTCTTCAAATAATGCAACTGCTCACACCCACCCCCCAAAATGGGAAATATTTATAAACAATTCTGCTTTTATTTATACTGTTTCCGTGGCTCTGCTCTGTCAGACTCCATCTGTGCTTTCCCAGAGACCGTCCTCCTTACGCTGCACTTACTTTCAGCCTGTAATTTTTCAGAGGTCAAGGGAGTGTAATTTCATTCAGAGACTGAACAAACTGCAAGCATGAAGAAATCTCACCCAGTAAGGATGACACGTTTAACTAATTTATTATAACATCTGATACCAGAGAGGGGTTAAAAAATGCAGAAAAACTCAGCGGCGACAGAAAAGACCCTATGTCTATGCCATAACATCTTGAGGTGCTGCTGTGTCAGGTAATGTTTCCTGCTGGAATTTCCTTGTGGGTGATGAGGCTACTGTGTAAAAGAGGGTGAGAAGAGGTCAGCCTACTTCCCTGACTGTCCAGCAGAAGGACAGTGCTGTGACCTACAAGAATCGCCCTGGTCCTGTGCCCAGGAGGCTGTCGTTTCCTGCCCTTATTCTTGCACATGACATGCATTTTAGGTACAGGGTAGCACTTCTACCTGCTCTTCAAACACTGTTTCTACTGATTTGCACCGCTGTTATGTAGGAAATGGTGACTATGGTGCAGAGTGTTTCCTGCAGATTAATGGCTGGATGGGAGCAAATGGTGGTCCATAAGTAAGGTGAAGGATATTAGCTCCAAACAGTCAATAAATCTTTTGGAAATGCCCTGACCTCTGTTGGTTATTGCTATTAAAAATGGGAAAAAAAATCCCATGCATTTCTTCTGTATGACACAGCCACCACTGCTATGTGTATAATATATATTAGCAAATCTTTTGGCTCTCTCACTGTACTGTAGTCATCATAATTTGCTATTTTGAGGCAAAGATGTGCGTATGTGCTAGGAGGAGTAGGGGAAGGAAATCATTATTGCTTTGAAAGCCACAGTCAGAAATTAAGGCTCAATTTTTTGTTTTCTAAAATGCCTTTACTTCCTTATAGCATCAGTTTCTTAATTCCTACTGTTGTTTAAAACTTTAGGCGCCTGTCCTCTGAGCCATTTACTTCATCCCTTCCCTCAGGTAGCTCCTATTATTTTTATCTCAGAGGACTGACCAGAATATGACTGTATGGTGTTTGTGTGACTTACGCGTGTGTGCAGAGCAGGAAATGAGAACAGAAATGCATCATCAGCATTTGATAAGGATGGTATGGAACTAATAACCAGCAAGCAGCTCTGAATGTATATGGTAACGGACAAAGTGGGCAAAACTACACCTTTACTAGAAAAGGAGGTTATAAAGGTGAAGAGCTTAAAAGGAAGGTAGCTACATCTACTTACTTCTTAGCACTTTTACTGAGATTCTTGCTGTACAACCTTTTCTCCCCATTGCAGTATATGCTCCTCCTATCAATCTGCTTTATGGACATTTTACTGACATGCTTTTAAGAACATCTCAGAAAGAAGTTCAGCTTATGTGAGGGCTAATAAGATTTCAGCACCCTGTGTCCTTGTCCCTCACAAGACATCGCTGCACAAACTATTCCAAGGAATTCTTTCAGAGGGGATACCATGCTGTCACCCGTAAATCTAAGGGCAGCAGATGGAAAAATTAAAACTATAAAGACAGTAAGCGATACAAATTATCGCTTGAATATTTTAACAAATGCTGTCCTACCACACAACTCAGTAATATTTTAAAGATAACACTATTGTATTTCCATCAGAGTCAGCACTAGATGCAATAATCTTTGGATAAGGTCCTCTGCCTCCTGACAGACTGTTGAAAAGGAGATGGAGGCATGACCCATGCCTGAAGTGACTCGGAGGATGATGAAGGCACTGTGTATACCAGCCTCAATTTAGGTACTGACGATGCACATTGGAAAATATTTTATCTTTAAAAGCTTTGGTAGCAACATTTTAGATTCAAGGCAAATGCCAGGTTTATATTATTAGAGCAACTTTACAGGGCCAGGGAGAGCTGCAAGATTTAACATATTTGATCCAGTGTTATGGTTTAACCCCAGCCAGCAACTAGGCATCACGCAGCCACTCACTCACTCCTACCCCCTCCCAGTGGGGTGAGGAGGAGAATCAGGGAAAAAAAGTAAAACTTGTGGGTTGGGATAAGAACAGTTTAATAACTAAAGTAAAATAAAATATAATAATAATAACCATTATAATAACGCAAATATAATAACAATAATAATAACTGTAATGAAAAGGAATATAACAAAAAGAGAGAAATTAGACCCAAGAAAAGACAAGTGATGCACAATGCAATTGCTCACCACCCGCTGACCGATGCCCGAGCAGCGATCCACCCCTCCCGGCCAACACTCCCCAGTTTATATACAGAGTATGACGTTCTATGGTATGGAATATCCCTTTGGCTAGTTCAGGTCAGCAGTCCTGGCCATGCTCCCTCCCAGCTCCTTGTGCACCTGCTTGCTGGCAGAGCATGGGAAACTGGAAAATCCTTGACTTGGGATGAGCGCTACTTAGCAACAACTAAAACAACAGTGTGTTATCAATGTTGTTCTCGCACTAAATCCAAAACACAGCACTGTACCAGCTACTAGGAAGCAAATTAACTCTATCCCAGCTGAAACCAGGACATCCAGTCATTTACAGGTGGAACTAAATTGCAACACATGCCACTTTTTCTGTCCCTTTTGCTAATCCTCTTCTCTGCTCTCTCAACACTATTCACAAATGCTAAGTTCACTGACAGCAAAGCATGCTTTTTCGCATGGTGTTTCATGGACTTAGTCCATACATTCCCAGGGACTTGTAAACCACAGGTTGAAAATTATTAATCTCCCCCTCTGCAGAGACCTTGCATAAGCCAAGACCACCTCCACTGTGCAATCCCTCATGGTTTCCTTAAAAAATTGCTGTCCTGTATGATCAGGCTGCCTTTGCACAGAGTATGATGCACATCAGCCACGCCACTGCCTCATTAATATCCATGTAATTCTTGTCCTCTCCATTGCAGAAGGCCACTGGTTTTGCCATGCCTTCTACACAGCAGTTCAAGTAATTCACCAGTCTGAGGAAGCTGTTGACTTTACTCTTCAAACCTATACTCTCTGTGTTTTCAAAACAAATCTTGTTGTGACCCTTTCTGCCATTATAACTCCATTAATGAGTTTCTCCAGGAAGGCTAGGAAAGCACTGGGAGATAACAGATATCCTATCTACTGCCAGTTATCACCTTGAAACACTTGCTCAGCCTGTGCTGTTTGTTAAGACCACTGACCTTGCCCCACCTGGGATGTTTTTGGGAGCCAACCTTGCCTACCTCCAGTGATTCTGGAGTGGTGCTTTGTGAACCACCAAGTGCTTTACTAAGGCAGACCAAACAGCTCACAACTGTCAAGTCTTGTCAGTTCCAGAGACCGAGCGGTGGCCTGTTCCTCAGACACTCTCCTCTGTACTGTGGATCTTTTGAGAAGGACTTAATTTCACTGATCAGCCATCAATGGTGACCTGTGCAGCTTAGCAACTCACTTTTCTTAGGCACTGTTTGCTGAATTGACTTCCCTCATTCTTTATGTAAGAATCTTTTTTTTTCTTTCTGCCTATTATATAGCACAGATGACTTCCTGAACAAACCAGCTCCTCCTCCTCTGGATCATCTTCCTCAGAGGCATCTACTCTTTGGACACTTTTTTCCAGTGACTTCTGGACGACACTTAACTTTCCCTGGTAGAATGCAATCCTCATCATCATCCTGCCTGTAAAGGTCTATATTTTGAATATCATATTGTCTTTAGGGTGCCTTTACTTGAGATCATCAAATGTTCAGCATTGGTGATCTAGAGTTCGCCTTGTAGTACTTCCTTCTTAGTCCTTATTGTTTTGAATACCTCTCTCCACTTGAAAAATCTGAAGATAATTCTGCAGTTTCAAAGTTCCTGGCAAATTGGTTTATTTCCATCTTACCTATTTGCTTGTGTTTTCTGCAAAGATTTTGGGGTTTTCCCATTCATAGTGCATATGCCCCTTCACAGTGTCCCACTGCCTCTGCCTTTTCACAGGCCAGGGTATCTTCTAGTGTCAAGCGTACCTTAGCCACTTTCGTAGCAGATTCAAGGCAGAACATTTCAGGACTAATTTAATTGCCTGTAGATATTCCTCTTCACTTTGTTCTGGACTGGTGCCAAAAGCTTGTGGCTCACCATCTTCTCACAGTCCAGTTTTGGCATAGGTCTTTCTGGCATCTTCTATTAATATCTCGATTTGCCTTCACCGCTTGTGTTGCTATGAAGCAACAGGAAATTTCCTGGAAACTTTGTCACTGAGATAAACAAGGGGCAAGTGAGTTTTCAGGGACGAATCGCTCATGATACTGTCAGCACCAGGTGGAATATCTTAGGTCAATTTTCTACATAGCTTGAACATTATAATGCACATGTAGATGCTGTAGTAGAAGTTTTTGAAGAGAAACAATCATTCACTTTTTATTTTTTGGCTCCACACTTGCACTTACTCCTGCAGGCTATCAGAACCTGGATAGTCCAGCCAGCACTCAGTACACAAACATTTCCCTCCAACTGCTCTGTAGACCCTTGTCCTCATAACAGAACCATTTGATCTCCTGAAGTACACAAATAATGAATGGGGTTTATATAGGTGACGTACACAACAGACACAGTATAGCTAGCCTCTGAGCTCCTCTAGCACCTTCAGAAGGTCTTTAAAAACAGAAGCTGTATGTGACAGTCATTGGCTTTTAGGAGAATGCTCTGCTTATTTACTCCAAACTTCACTAACTCATAACAAAAACATAAACTAAAAAAACCCCACAACTAAAACTTCAGAGAGGCATTACAAAATAAATATTTTTGCTCTGTATAATACTGCTCTGTATAAACTATTTGCAGAAGCATCTAGTTCAGAATAGGCATGAGTTTTATGAAAGGTACAACAAAAAATCTAATCTTAAGTTACATACCCTATGATAAAAAAACATTTTGTGAATTAGAGGAGCACCAGGCAGAAAGACAAGCACAGAATCGTATGGCAAACCAAATGCATTATTTATTATTTATTATTTAGTAGAGCTTCTGTAATACAATTCTGTACATTGACTTATTTATGAAGTGCAGTAAGAAAGAAATTGAATTCGTGTGTGAAGAAAACAAGGTTTTACATTCAGCTAATATACTAGTTAAAATTGAAACTAACAAACGTGAGCCGAAAAGATGCCATAATGGTCTTAGCCACTTCTTGGGAAATATTAACTGAAATACATCAATGCAAATGAAAGAAGGTCCATACAGTAACTGTGAAAGATGAGACCCAGCTTCTGGTTTCTCAGGCCACCAAAGAGCTTGTGTGTTACAGGCAGCAGGAACGAGAGCTCCCCTTGGCATGAAACTCATCCTCCTCCTGAGCATTCATGGCAGACCATTCACACCATTGCCAGGCTTGGCACTGACAGAGATTTGGGTTGGCACCACCAACACTAAGCTACAATAATCCTTTAAAATAAAATTTGCCACCAGACAGCAGGAAGGTGACTCAGAATTCAAGATCCTGTTCTTCACACTCGTCTGGACGTGACACCCTGCTGGCACTGTCAGTGGTGATGCCCATGAGCACCAAGTCTCATGGTAGTTTCTCTGACACGAAGCCCTTTGCAGACTCATGGGAGGCAATGGAGACAAGCTGAATAGCAGCACTGAGAAATATCCTCTCCCTTCCTTAAATCAGTCAGAGTGTTGTACAGTATCTGTGACTCTCCCAGAGAGCAGCTCTCTGGCTTCCTGCTGTCTGGCGTTGAATTTCCAATTCTGCAGCTGAAGTACCTAAGATTGCCTTGCACAACTCACTGAAATGCAGTGTAATGCCCAAGGGCTGTACTTTTCCCTCTACTTTATCTCAGAAATGGAAATTAGTCCCTACTACTAAGGCTACTGTCATAAGTCTCTGGATCTTGCGGTTCTTCACATAAACTACAGGGATCTTTTTGGGCCAACACATGTCACTTTATATCCAGTTAATGAGGTTTTAAGTTAGTGTAAGTGTATAGCGGACTATTGTAGTTTGCTTAACCTTAAGCAGAATGAATCTTTAAAGTGACAATGCAAAGAAACCCGAAGTGTCACTGATGAGCATACAGCTAAATAACTTATTTTCTCTATTATTCATTTTACACACTAAATCATGATAAATTTTGCTCTCATTTTTTGCATTTGCTACTTTTCAAGTTAGTAGCTTTCTTTCCTTTTCTAAATCTCACTCTTTCCAGAGAAGTTTTGCTTGAGTAAACTAGAATTTTAAAACTGATCAGAGATCAGAGATGTGTTAAAGAAATGAAAACTTTTTGCATGAGTGGAGAGAAGCATGTCGCAGGCGGTTTATCAGTTTCAAAGAGCAGTAGTACATGGCATCAACCGTTTCCAAACATTAAAACACAGAGGAAAACTCAGAGCGCAAAAACACGCGGAGGCTCTCTGCTCTTCCATGGCCTGAAAAGAACAGCCTCTACGGCTCGCTCTGCATTGGCTCAGTTCCCACATTACCAGCAAAACAACTGCCTAGCAACCCAGCTTTTCCCACAACATTTCCTTGCACACGTTCTGTGCCCAGAAAAAAAGTATAGCACCTAATATTCTCTCTGGATAATCCCTTTATTTGAGAGCTATATTCAGAACCCTGTACACATTGGAGCTGCAACTAGCAAGGCAACTGCTGTCGTGACAGACAGCGCAGGCGAAGTCAAACCAGTCCTATCTGCGCTGCAAGCTGTGCAGTAACTCTGCGCGCCCTGAACAGGTTATCTGTGCATCAGACAGACAGCAAACTTGCTGCTTCCCTCCACCATATTTCCCCTAACAAAGGCAGGAAGCCATGGCTGTTAGCATAAAGGTACAGATATCCTTCCTATTGAAAACCCTGTTTTGTGAACAGTGAGGGAACTCTTTAGCTCACACTTCACAACTGTTGGGAGAGTCCATCTGAAGGCATTAATAATTCAGTACTTTAAAAAAAAGTGCTAGTTTGAACACGTGAAATTACTTTTTCAGTTACTGCCTTTAAGGAACATTTACAGTCATACAGTAGATCTACTAATAGTTACATTTTCTTATCTGACATCCCAGCTGCAGCAGCATCTTGCAACTAAATATTTAAGCTACTTTCCTCACAGTTTCAGCATCAGCAAAAGGAAGACCTGCCTTGAATCTTCTGCAGCTGTTTCTGAGCAACATGCTGAGAGGACTGCAGAATACATGAATTTGCCCGTATGTTATCTGGAAGCACAAGCCTTCTCATCCCTCCAAAAGATAGCAGCGTTTGAGAAGCACTGTAAATAAGCTCTAACCGGCATAATTAAGACAGCAGTCTTAAACACGCAGAAATTAAGGCAGCAACTTACTTGCCGTCTTCATAACTTCCTCAGGAACATTGTCTTTTCAAATGAGTGTAACAGGAAATTGTGGTAATTACGGGTAAGCTACGCATTTGCAGCTCAAACCACCCACTGCAAAGTGCAAAGGCAGTCAGCACTGGACTGGTAAGCAGCAACTGACAGACACCTCCCCTTCTCCTTGTACTTTGCATGTAAATCTTAAACAGACATGTAGAGAGAAGTGACTTTAACAATGATCCACGTGAAATAACGTCTGCAAAAAGGCTTTATTACTCATGACAGCTCTATGCTCGGAATAGCAATACTTACCTCTGTGAAGTGCTCTGAGACCTACAGATGAAAAGCATCCTAGGTGTGCTATCATTTATTACTGATTTTATGTGGACAGGTGTTCATGGTCTTTATTAAAGGCAATACTGACCTTTTACTTCCTCTTTGTCACATAGGGATGAACGTGGACTTCTCTTGCCCTGTCTTTTGCTGCAGTGTGGTAGAGGGGGTGCTGAGAAGAGCTGTGCACGCTCATGGGTCGAGTAGGTCCAAAGACAGCTCCACATGCCCTTGCATTCTCAGCTGAGGCAGAACTTTGTCCATAGTGAATCAGGACCCTGCTCCTACTTTCTTCTTACAACAAGGTTTCATAGTAGGGCAGACAGCTAGCTGAAACTGGGCCAGCATCCCACAGCCTTTAAGACAGGAAATACAATCTCTTTTTTGTTTCTGAATTAGCATCTGACAGATGCAGAGAGCTGCCATTAATACCCAGCTCACAGAAATATGTACGTAAGACTGTGAACTCATGGAAAAGCTCTGATAACATCAGATACTGCAGGCAGTTTGGCATGTCTTTAATAACTGGATTGCCTCACCAAGGTTTATACTTTCAAATCTGCATTTTGTCAAAGTCAGTTTAGAACCCACTGGATGGTTAGATAAGGTAGAGACTAGCAGCAGAGCAATGAAATATTCATGCAAATGGATGAAATGCTGTTAACTAAGTTGTAACTGCAGGAACAGATTCTGACTGCTATGACACCTGAAAAATCTTGCAGGGATGGTGTGGTTGGAAAAGACAGCAGAATTACAGAAAAGAGCAGTTGTACAGGATTGCTGAAGGGCAGATCTAGCCAAGAGAACCTGTGTTTCTAGGCACAAGTCAAGAAACTTGCAGAATGCCTTTAGGATCTCGGTCTGACCCTGCAGAGTTAGTGATTGGGGAAAAGTATTTGTAAGCTGAGTCAGCTGCAGCACACAGACTCCAGGAGGTCCTGCTTACGCAGCTACGTGTCAGACTAAAAAATCACTGGAGATGCACGTCTAAAAGGAAACATCTGTGCCAGCAACTAAGCAAGTTAGCAATGCTGTCTTGCATAACACAAGTAAAAGGGCATAGAGACTCCCTGAAGGAAAAGTTTTACCTAGCTTCAGTGAAATGCATCTGGTTTGTCTGCATTTTTCCTATTAAACATATCCAGTCTTTCCTCACTGCATCTGCAGATAGTCTGAGAAGCAGTGCCTGGAAACATATAGTTTGAACTTCCATAGAATACCTGTGGGCACCAAATGCACCTGCCATGTGGGTTATTTGATACTCTAGCTAACTTTGCCACTTTTGGAAGAACCTGCAAACGCAGACAAAAAGTAGCATCTTGCCCCCCACCCCTGCTGCTACCACCACTGTCATCAGCAGATAACTGCACCAGCTGATTTGACAAGAATGGTGGATATTACTAGCTGACTGAAGTGAAAAGGCTGTCCCCTGACAAGTCAGATGTTGCTGCAATTGATCCAGAGCTAAAGACCCTTTTGCCCTTGAGTTTCATCTTCTATTTCCAATCTGGGTTCCTCTTATTGCCTTAACCCTCCTACTGTTTCCTTTTCAAGTGACTCTTCACTTTCTAGCTTCCTAACTTCTCTCTTACTTCTAGAATCATAGAATGATTTGGGTTGGAAGGGACCTTTAAAGGTCATCTAGTCCAAACCCCTGCAACAAGCAGGGACATCTTCAACTCGATCAGGTTGCTCAGAACTCCGTCCAACCAGACCTTGAATGTTTCCAGGGATTGGGCACCTACCACCTCTCTGGGCAACCTGGGCCAGTGTTTCACCACCCTCATCATAAAAAATTTCTTCCATATATCTAGTCTGAATCTACCCTCTTTTAGTTTAAAACCATTACCCCTTGTTCTACTGCAGCAGACTCTACCAAAAAGTTTGTCCCCATGCTCTCCTCTTACTAAAAAGATTTGTAATAAGTAATAATATAAATTAAAATTAAAGGCTCTTTTATGTCTTGATTGTTTCCCTTTCTCCCCCTCTTCTTCCCTTCAGCCCAGACTGTGTAACACAACCCTTCGGGATTGCTCTCTCTCTGTTCTCCCCTTCCCTTGCTCCCCCCCAGCTTTTTCAGGTATAGCCATCATTTCTCTTTCTTCAATTTAACATTGCTAACTCTGCTGTGGAAGTTCATCCAGCTGTCCTGCCCTCTCTCTCTTAGCCCAGCACTGTGGCCAAGGATCACCAGTTATTTTGAGCCATACTGCATGCACGTAACTGAACAGCAGTATGAGAGCAGGAAGAGGACCCAGCTGCTACATGCTAGGGACCAGCTTCCCAAAAGAATGTGCATGTTGCAACACCTGGCTCTTAAGTGACTGGCTTTTTATTTAACTTCAGAGCCCTAATCCTTGTATGAAACCCACAACAGCTAAAGGAGAGAGGCACCTGAACTGTTACTAGCAAGGAATGTTTTCAGCCCGAGCTCTGTGAGGGGCTCAAAAGCAGGTTCTGGTGGACATTCGTCTGACTAGCTGCCAGCAAGACCCCTTTGAGACAATGTGTGTTATGCACCTAGCTCTTCATTGCAGGCAAGCACTTCCATCCTCTCTATACTCACAGACAAGAACTCTGTCCTGAAACTAGGCACCTGTGCCAGTGCTTCTTCACACACGTTGCCGCAGTCGCTACCATCAGAAGACCTCCAATTGTTAATAATTCACTGCTCGGACCAGTATGTGGAAGGTCCAGATTCCATTTTTACCTCCTTATAGAGCATTGCAAACTTATGTTTTCCTATCTAGATGCTTTAACTGTCAGATTACGGAAAAAGACATTGATGGCCTTAAATGTGCATTAAAATTTTCATTTGGCTGAGAGCAAGTCACATACTAAGAACTTCCCTGGAAGCAGTGCAGTTCAGTGGGAAGAGATGCCAACACAGCCCCAGAAGAGCTACCTACTTTGACCTCAGCATGGGATGGGGTTCTCTTCATTCCTCGTGTTGAAAGCATTGCTCTTTGCACTGACACATTTATACTGAGTCTCTCCTTGGCCTTGAGGTTTAAGCATTCACCTAGGTTTCAGGAAACTCATTTGTCGGTACGATATTTAATGTTAAGTATTCACAAAAGTGGAAGGAAGAACCAAGTTTTCTTTCCCTCCCCCAATCTAGACAAGTGGTCTAGTCATGAAGTTACTGTCTTTCTCTAATTATTTCATAAAACTGTTACATTTTGCAACAGAAAATATTAAAGCTTCCTCATCCTATAGCATTATGTAGTTAATTTAAGCATCCATAGTAGACCTGAGGTCAAAACCTCATGAACAGAAGATGGACTTAAAGTTACACAAGTGTTTGAACTACTGTTTAATGGGGAAAATATCTTGTACATTGAACCAGATTCACTGAATACCAAAGGTACCTAGTCTTACCAATGAGCTCAGTAGATATTTGCTTAAAACAAAGATCTCACTGTAGCTTAGCTACGTACACTAGGTAGCAACAGACTGTACACAAAACATGCACTCAACTCCTGAGGGAACTTCACTGCTGGAAAGTTGGCATAGAGAAACTCCCATTTGTCTTGTGCAGAAGTACTGCAGGGGTTTTGAAGATACAAATTTTTAATTCAGATGCCCAAATCTTTGTTTTTCTGATGCAATACTCTTGAGGCTAAATGAAACACTGAAGTATTTTTCCTTGCTAGGAGATATATCTCCTCACTGGATTAATGGGGTTTACCCACTGCCATTTTCTCTTGGGATCCAGGCAAATGTTCAGATAAATACTGGTGAGATAAATATTGATCTTGCTACCACTGATTGCATTTGGGTAATGTTAGGCCATTACCTGCCAATGGGCAAATCCCTCCACTGCATTTATGCAACCATTTTCACTTGGTGAGACACCTTGCTGTCCTCACCCAAACAAAGATAACTGCAAATACAGGCATTTTCTCTTTGGAACAAATTCTAACAGTTCTCAGAATGATCAGATCTGCTAAACCAGATCTGTAATTTAGGTCCACAATTTAGGTCTGAAAATGAAGACTGTAGACCTTCACTGGGTGGAGAGACAAACACCTGTGGGCTAAATAATTTCTCTAGACAGTCTGTTTTGATAACCACTGCCTGAAACAAAAACAAAACCAAAAATGAACAGTAATTCATATTAAAATTGTGGTTTTCTAGAGCTGATAGCACCATCTATACTAAATAGATGCTTATGCAAGTTTATTTTTTGAATGAATAAGGAGTTGTTTTGGAGTTCACATTAGCTATTCTCATTAATGGACACATTCCTGAGCAACATTTTAAAAATATGGTTATTGCTTCTTACTTTGTTTCTCTAGTTCACACTATGTGGCTTCACTGTGTCAGAGTAGACAAGAATAAGTTTAAAACCAAGCATGGCATCAAATCCTCCTCTTTTTTAAAAAGGAAAGCATTTTCATTTCAAAGTGCTATTTTTAAGGAAGAACCTCTGAAAAATATCTGAATCACAAAATGTTTCAGGACTGCTTCACCTGCGCTCCTCGTAAAGATTTGTTCCCTGCAGTACATTTGCTAGTTCTTTGCAAGCTGTATGTCTGAAATCGATACTAGACACTTCCTTTTCAAATTTATTAGCACAGCTGGAAATAATCACTCATTCAGCAGGAATCCCCACAGTGCATCTTACGGGGGCGGGGGAGACTATTCCTGACCTACTAGATTGACGCGAACCGTTGTAAAGGAATGGTTAGCAATCTAAGGTGAGTTTTAGAAATGTGGCCATACTAACATTGTGCTGCAAAAATTTGTACAATACAAACAAAATAAATCCCATTCCTTTCATTTACCTCTGTAAGAACACAAAATACGGAAACCCTGTCAGACTGTCATATTTCCAGCATATCCAGCTGTAGTCTCACATGGCTGTAACTCCTGTCAGCACTCAAGGCAATTACTTAAATGTAGAATACATTTCTTTTATTTCCCTTTGTCAGTTCCATATCTGTTTATTTTGACCTTACGCAGCCTATGCACAAGTTCAAAATCCATTGATTTAAAATGTGTCTTTACTCAGAAAGTGGACAGGAAGGGTCACACTTCTGTAGTTTGCTCTTTGCAGACTTTCTGTTAAGCTTACAGTTTTCACTGACAACATAAGTTTCTGTGTTTTTCTAAATTCCTTGAGACCTGCGGAGATGACACGAGAGAGAAGGAACCATTGATCCTACTCCACATTGTGTGTGATAAAAAAATTCTTAATTTGGTCCTATTCACTTGCAATTTACAGAAACCAGTGCAAGTCACGGCATTCCCCAAGTTTCTTTTGAGTATAACTTCACTTTAAAGACATCTTTTGTTGATTATCAGCAATGTGTAAAAACTCATTAAAAATTCAGGTACCAAACTGATTTTACAAGTTTGGCAGCCCAACCTTGTGTTTCTTCCTATATGTAAACCTACAATATCTGATTTAGTAAAAGGAAATCCCTTTTAGTGGGAGGCAAACATAGAACCTAAAAATGCAGAGTAATGATTCAGAGAAGACATGCATTTTAAGCAGCACTCTTATTCATGTAAGTGAATTTTTTTACAGATGGGTCTCCTTAGCGACTTATGAAATGGCATTGCATTGATACAGTAAATGTAACAGCAGGCATTCTCATCAAATTTGTTTCATCATGCATATCTACTTTAGGTAATGACAAAATGTTACCTATAAGACATATTTAGGTATTGGAATTTTTTTACAGTGCAGGACACCCCATGAAAATACACATAGAATCTATTGTCATATACCTAAAAACTTCTTTCTATTAAATGCAGCATTTAATGTGAAAACTTAGCCTCTGGTTAAATCATCTCTCAACCCATTTCTTTTGTCCAAACTTGGGTCACTGAAGAAACATACCAAAAATGTTTACAGGCATAGAGAATCTAAACACTAAGATCTATTTCAAACCTTAAAAAATACATTTCGTGTTTCTAAATCCAGGCATATTCTATATTTCTCTTTTCTATTTAAGCGTTACATGGCCTTTGCAGAATCAGGGCTTCAGATACCTTTTTGCCATTTAACAGGGTCAGATAAAATTTCCTCCCCTAAAACATACACTTATAAATTATTATGATGTTTCTCTTGTTATCTTTTATCCCAGTTTCCCAGTCACATTCTCTTAATCACTGTTTCCTGAGATTCTACTTAGCATTGGACAATACTGCTTCAGAACTGAGTAAGGTATTTTGAGTACTAACAAGTGATCACACCAAGGATTTAAAGCACAGATCACTGGAATTTTGGCACTAATAGCCTGCCTCCCTCAGCCACTCTCGGCGACAGTAATTTCTGATTTTTAAATATACACTTTGCATTTCAAACTCATTAAAATATGCTTTCCATGAAATGAAAGTTATTAATTAAAGTGCCGAAAAGTTTTAGTAGTAATAACCAACACAAAATGACTGCATAAATTGCTGTGCATATGCATGATCCTGCAATGACAACGATGAAGCAATTAACTTAAAAAGCAATCTTGCTGCAGACTGAAGCAGCTTCTCTCTGCCAGCACCTCAGTACATGGTATGCCAGCATTGTCCACTGCGTTATTTTTGCACAAGTAAGAGACTGACATTTGAAATAACAATTTCCCTGGTATCAATATAAATGATTATCGAAACACTTATCCAGGCCAACTCATTTTGGGCCTCCCAGTTGATGTTTCAAGGTAGAAGTAATTCAGCAAGAAAGAAACACAAGGTGCTGTGACATCCACCGATAACTCCAATCACTAACACTTTGCTGTAGGGTCTTTTTGCAACTGCCAGGAAAGGATTCAGGTTGGGAGTGCATGAATTTCCTGTTGTCTTGGAGCCAATGCATTTTTTTACCGACTGTAAGCTATTGATCAAGTGAATAATCAGAGAATTACAATAACTGAATGTTAAAGTGTTATTTCCAACCTTTTATTTATGGAGAATTCACTGTGGGAAGTAAAATCAATTGCTAAGCAATGGGCCATGAAAAGAAAATACAAAGTGCAGGATATGGAAGCAGTAAGACATGTGCATGTGCAACCACTAGAGACCAGGCATTCTGCCGGAGAGTAATAAAGTCCTCAAAGCCTAATTATAGATATAAAGAAAGACAGGAAAAATAACTACTTTCCACATACCTGGTATTAAATGGACATTTACTTTCGTGTTTTGGTAGCCAGATTTCTACAATATATTCACTTGGCATTTCCAAGCAGAGCCACTTCTATGTTATGTATTAGGCCAAGGAAGACCACCAAACTAAAAGGCAAGCAACTTCTAAAGACAGTCACACATTGATGAACTCCTTTCAACATCTGGGTTAATAACCAGAGAATAAAAAGCCCATACCTAACAGCTATGAAAGCCATACTTAGTGCTTAATGAATCGTCTGAATTTGAGGACCTTCTCTGTAAACAATTTTACTAGCAGTATTATAAGTAAAATAGTGCCATTTGGGAATTCTTGTTCTACACTGACAAAGATTTGGTTAGAAAAGATCTGTGAAACAACTTACCAGGGAAGACTTAGCAGGGCAGTGATAAAAACAACTGTGACAGGAATCAGGTCTGCTGGTCCCTTTCGTTGTCTGTTTCCTAGAGCAAATGAATGGAAAGATTTATTACCAAAGATATTTGTTTGTAGAGTAAATATTATAACTTCAGGAACTGGCGAATGAATGTTTACAACTCCCTTTTTAATGATCTCTTTGTATTACTATACTCTTCATTCCCTTTTAGACCTTTACAGAACGACTGATAAATTTTAAAAAACTGACAAAACCAATTAATTACATATAGACACAGTAATAGATAGATAAATAGTAATGCTTCCAAATGTTCTGAAAAGATAAGCTGCAATAACCTACTTTAGTACTGATACAATACTCAACAAGTACACACATTATTACAACGACAAACAGTGCTGACTTTCTTAGAAAATCTATCAGCTGCTTAAATGTACCAACTGTGTGCTATAGAAAATGGTTAAATCCGTATGACACAAAATGAAAAAAAATTATCTCCAGAGGCTCTGGTAGCAATTGCCCAGTTCTGCTCTCGTGCTCTATGTTGTCACTCTCTAGTGGGAAAGGGCTCTGCAGGACACTGCTTGCTGCCCTGGGGATTTCAGGGTCAGAGCCTGCTGGGGCAGCCACAGAACTCCCCTCCCATATACATGAGAAGCACATTAAGCCTGCTGGAATCAAAGGCACACTTTAAAGTCAGAATTCAGCTTTTGCAGTAAATTGGAGCGATGCGTGGGGTAGCAGGGTGACTTAACGCGAGCATTGTAAGCAGAAGCTTGGTTGCACAGACAGCCTAAACAGAAAAACAGAAAGAGGGAGAGGAAGAGAGAAAAGAAGGAAGGAAGGAAGGAGACACACATCAAAGAAAACTGGTCATCATAACCCACGTCTTTGAAAGTAGGGAACACCAGAGCCAGACGAGAAAGCAATCAAAAAAATAAACAGGAAGCCAAATGCTCTGCTTGTAAAAAGGGCAAAAATATCAAATTTGAGCCTGCGTGTCTGGGTCTTGCAGCTGCCGGGCTCTACCCGGGAGAAGCCCAGGACCCCGTGCAGAGCACGGGACTGCAGTGGTGCAGCAGCGCGGCTGGCGGGGTTACCTGCTGTGCCGGACCAGCAGCGATTCCAAACCAGCCTCCTTCGGACTTACCCTTGCAGCTCAAGGCCGGTGCTTCATTTCCACTGACATACTAAGTGAGGGATTTCACTGAAACTATTACAACTACTTACAGGCATGAGGATAGCGGGATTTACCGTGAACAGTCTGGAAAGACCAAAACAACATTTGTTTTGTTTAATTTAAAAAGCTGTTAGTTTTCTCAGTTCCAAGAAAACTAAAGTGATGGCAAGAAACCTGATTGTGCAGATTGCCTGAACTGGTGTTAATTACTTTTTAATCACTGAAAATTAAATTAGGCTTGAAATATACATGATTTATTTCTTGTCTGGGTTGTCCAAAGACAGTGTAACAAGCTAACAGATATTGAGTTATAATTACAAGAATATATTATTATATCCATTTTAGAGACTGTAAGAAGGATATGCTGGCTGTTCAACATAGAATTTGTCCAATTTACAGCACAGTATATACAACCAAAACAGTAAAATAGAAAATGCTATAAAATATTATCTCTTATCCTAACTTATTTTGTTTAGTGCTTTTCATTTTTAACTACCTTTGAGGGGCTGTTTACATGTTTCCAAGCATTGTGAAGATTTATTTTTCTGCCAATTTTACACTCTGCTGAACTGTCTTTTGTCATGACCATCAGGAAAAAGACATCGTTAGGTCTCTGGGTACTGATGATCAGGGCCTAGGAAGCTTCAGGTAGCACAGCTTGTGTGGATCCATTCTGCTCTGTAGCACTTTCATAGTCATAGACTTTTCTGGAGTACCTGGATGCCTGGTATTTAGAAAATGGATCCCATTTTAATTAACATATCTCTCTCTTTAATGGCATTAAAGTTATTGCACTTTGAGGGAGACCAACAGCAGCCTGCATCTGCTTCCACAAAAGTCAGTGTCAGTATTCACATCAGGGTACAGGAAACGGACTGATCAGACCTATGTAATTCTTAAACCTTTCATTATAGTACAGTCAAACAAAGCTCAGAACAAATGAGACATTCAGAAGATTCAGTTTTCAATGCTTTATGTTCTTCTTCAGAGACTGAGAAAATGGAAAGAGAATAAAGGTGCTGTAACTGCTCCCAAGAACAGTGCCCTCTGGCATTGTCTTTCATTCAGGCTAAACAAAAAGTCAACCATACACTGTCCTACAACATACAAACATTCTGTACCACATGCTTTTCTTGAAGTTCCCCTGTCCTATCATAATTACAATAAATAGTTACAATAAAAATATCAGTTATCCACTAAGGAGGTAAGCATCCAAAGGTTAGGAAGTTATTCTGATAAATTATGGATGTTTACTAGAGCTTTATTCACATTGCTAGGGCCACCTGAGTTGTCGAAATGAGTCTGCTCCTTTGAATTGGAAGTTTGGCTTTGCTCTGTCAGCTGCTTTACATCTTATTTTTAATGGTGCTGGTTTCTAGTTAAACCGAAATAGTTTGAACCATTCCGTGCCAAAAATAATGGATTCTCCCTTAAAAGTCCTGCTGTGAGGTACGTAACTGTTATTTTCATTTTTTATGCAAGCCTGAAAGCCTAGAGGTTTGAGAACTCTCTCCTTCCATCTTCTGGCGGAGAAGGTTGTCCAGCCGACTTGCACAAGCGACATAGCTATAACTCAGGATGGAGGGCTCAACTTTTTCCCCAACCCTTGGTGTCTGGGAGTACCAAGCCTGCAGAGAAAGCGTCATCTACATAGATCTCCTCCTGGCCACTTTCTGCAGAGATTCTCTGGGCTCTTCCCTTTTACACCCGGGGTAATGGAGCTGAACACGGAGAGAGGTGGCAAAAGAGAGTGAGGACAGTAACAGCTTCGCTGCTGGCTGCTGGGGAATGGGCAACCTGCGGCTCTGCCCCACTGAGCGGCCAGAGATGCCTCTTGGCTGACCAGCTACCAGATGTGCAACAGCTGCCCCAGAGCCCTGTGTGTGCTGAGGGCTGAGTCCTGACATGAGCAAGGTGGCCCTGGGCTACGCGGACGAAGAGGAGCTAGCAAGAGGGGACAGGAGAGAGGCTCCTGGAGTCTCAAGGGCACTTGATGCTCCTGGAGCTTGACTGGCACTATGCCATGAGCAGGGCTCAGAAGGTGGGGATGGGATGTGATAAAGGCCTGAAGATAACTTGTACTAGTGGGTGAGGAACCAAGCTACCAGTCTACTGAAACACTGTTTGGGGTTTCCCTTTCACCTTCATAGAAATGCCCTTGCTTCTTAATTGGCAAAATAATTGGCAAAAAAAGTGCTTTCAAGAAGCAACCATTTGCAACAAGCTACACAAAAAGCCAATGGAAACGCTGGGTCCTTCCATTCTTTTCAGAAAAGGGTTCATGTGTGAATTAAACTAAATTTCTGCTCTAGAGATATTTTAAAGAAATGCCTACTATTCCTTATTTAGTCTACAATTTATTCATCCTCGTTCTCAAATGAGGACTGAATTATACACCATACTAAATTCTTCAGCAAGCAAAAAGTTGTATGTAAAAAAGGTCAATCAGAGAATCTGAAAGCTGATCTCCTTGGTGAGCTGGTGTCAGCTGAGTCATCAAGGACAGTGCTGGAGACCCTATTTCATACCTGGATCTGAGGTTAAAGTAACAGTAAATATTTGGTCATCTTCCATGGTAAGTTTGGGATTTTTTTTCCTGTGAAATGCTATTGTGATACGCCTACCAATTCCCTTCTGAACTCCTGGAAAATGCCACAAATTTCCTTCTCTCTAGAGGAGGACTAGAGGCATTAAAAAGGACTCACCTAGATTGCTCTAGATTACTTCCTATACACCAATATATCAGTAATGTCACACAAGCCATGATTCAGCTGACAAAACTAGGTGGATACTCTGCAAAGACACTGTAGTGTCTGGGCAATATGCATAAGAGGAAAAAAAAGAGGGAAGGGGAAAGCAAGCTTCTTCCCTCCCACCGCCAATCAAATATCATTGCTGATCACCCTTAAGACCTGAATTAAAATCTGCAATGAACTGGCCATTTTGTGGAATGGGACTTGATCTACAGTGGGGAGGAGATGTCCGTCGTCTTCTGGAGTACCAAACTGCCACAGGCACTGTGTGTGATGGACTAAAGCGCTAATCTACTCTGACAAAGCCCTCTGCAATTGCTTCAAAGCCCAGGAGAGGCCAGACTAATATCTAGGAATTCTGCAAATTTTCTAGTCAACATTGGTCTAACAAATAAAAATCTAACAAAATACAAAGCCTTCTGAATACCTCAGTAAAGGGTACAAGTGAAATCTCAGAAAAGATGAATAGGAAACACTGCTATATAAAGGATACAATATTGAAATAAGTCCAGCATTAAACTGCATCTGAAAAAAACCCAATAAATTCCTACAAACAGACAGGAAGTGGAAAAGAAACACTATTTTTTTCTTTTTAAAAAGCCTCTAACTGCTGACCTTGAGCTTCTTTGAAGATGAGTGAAAGACAAGAGAAGAAACTTCATTTAAACAAATAGAAAAGTGATTTGCAGTCCATTTGTTGACAGCCCCGTAACACTGTCTGGCAAACAGCTACCAATCTGGGTAAGAAATCTGTTCGATTCAAGTGGAAAGATGGCTACAGATGGAGGTGGCTGTGTGGAGGAGCCCAGCCAAGCAGTGACAGGGTTGCTTTCCTCAGGAGCTCCAAAGTCGGAAACAAATGAGAGGGCCAAAATCTTATTTTGCATCAAAGCACGTCAGAATTTTCAGCCATCTGCGCCCCACTATTCTCTTGAGAGACAGCAACCTTTGACACGCCAGCTTTTGCTAAAAGAAGAGGAGTGGCTAATTGGATTCCTAATCCATTAATACTAATCTCTTCGCTGAAGTGACAGCAAGTGTGATCTGTCATCTTTGCCTCCCCTGCTGCTTTATGTGGCTGTGTAAAACTGGAGCAAGGAGTTGGTTGCTGCTGCTCACACTTTACTGGAGTGATCTCCAAAAGGCTCTGCGCAACCTGAACTAATGAGCTGAGAGATGCAGAAATCTCTGGCCAAATTCAGCCTTATAGGGACAGGGTTTGCTTGTAGGTAAGTCCATCCTCTGGTACTTTGGAAGGTGTCACACATATTTACAAGGGAGCCAAATTCGGTGTACAGTTTTAAAGTTCCTTTACGAGCGCTATTTATTGCAATCCACAGGTTTTGTAAATGAGGCTGTATAAATAGACTTTGTTCCTCAGGTAGGAAGATGCTAGTGATGCAAAGTGTATTGCAACTTTAATCCTTTAATGACTCAACCACATATTAGTAATTACATTATGAAGTTGCATTTTTTTTTTCGCTGTTCAATTTAGAGGGACAGAGCAAGAAGGGTTACATTGGAAGCATCTATGAGCCCAAATTATTCAAGGCAAGTGCTGTAAGTAATCTGAACCCGCAAAAGTGACTCTCATTCTGCTCCTTCATTCTCTCCTTCAACTCATCAGCTAAGCACAGCTTGCTGTCAGCTACCATCCTAAACATAGGAAAAAAGTGTTGGAGAGGAGAAAAGATGCTATAATAGTGCAAGATCTACAGGTAAAATGCAGGAAACTGAGCTGAGTATTTTAATAACCCATACATTTTTGTTAGTGAACTCCCAGACGGGTCTCACCGAAACATGCATGTTGCAGCAAAACTTTCAGCAACATTTGGGGAGCTCACAGTCTAAAAATCCTTTTAGGTAGATCATTACTGCACTGGCATGCCTGAAACAAGTAAAAAAGTATGAACAAATGAAGGGAGAATATGAACAACAGAGAAAGAAAGAAGAGGGGACCCAAGCCGCCACAGAAACCATATGCTAGTGATGCAAATTAATGCTGCTGTTCAGATCCGTTGGTGGGAGCTGTGGCAGAAGCACTGGTCTTGGAGCGCAGCTAGATGAGGCTGTATGTAACACGGCAGCAGCTGCCTGCGTTCTGCCTCCACCGACGTCTCCGCTGTGGCCGTGCCCTGGGTTGTAACAGGTGACAGCAACTGTGAGGAAATATCTAACAAGGACAAGAACTGAGGTTATTCAGACAAGCCTGTAATAAGATGAGGACAGCAGCAAGGCCAACTGGATGGAATCAGACTACAGAGAAAAGCTTGGTTTCCTGTCCTAGAGCAAAAGTAGTAACTTCTACAGCACCAGCCCCCACTCTCATCTTTTTGTAAGCAAACTGAAGTCCTCAAACTACAGCCCCTGCAGTAGTTTAAGAGATTCCCTGGTAGAAAGACAGAAAGTAGGTATCCTTATTGCAAGCCAGGTGCTACCTGCACATCCATAAACAAGTATTTTATGACTTTTAGAAATGATGTGTGCTCCAAGGCTAGACTCACTGAACTGGAAGAGCAGAGAGAGTGGCACTGGAGACACTCAGAAGTGCTGCAGCCCGGGTCCACCTCTGGACTGGATTCCCTGAGCATCCACATGAGGAAACTGGGTCTCACTATTATGAGCAACTGATAGGACAAGCTCTCTGACCCAGGCCCAGGCTCACGATAGGAATAAAGGGTGGAACGTATCAGTGTTGTGTCCTGCCGGTCCAGAAGCGGCTGTGACATTCTATGACTTTGGCAAGCTACACCATGGGGGCTTTTCTTCTTAAAAATACATAGCAACGCCAAGAAGGGAAGACTTAGTATGGAGCTCCCACTTTTGGTGGGAGCAGGGAGAGAGCCCACAGTCATTATGCATATGGCCAGGAACCCCTTTCTGCCCCAACCTGTAAGCTACTTTTGAAGGTTTAGTGGGTCATTTTAGTTATCTGGAGAAACTAGCACTGTGTTTGTACTCCAAGTTTGAGTTGCACGGCCATGACAGAGCTGGTTTTAAACTAGATACTTGCATGCTGTTAGGAGGACAGCTGTGGAAGTACAGAAACCAATGTGTGCTGCAACATCTACCTGAGAATCTCAGTAAGTCAACAAACTGTTAGTTTTAAGATGTCTTTGGTATGCCTACATTAATTGTAATAACAATGTATTTTGTTACAGTCCTGCTTATTTACCTTTTGACAGTATCCTGCTTATTTAAACATAACATATAAAGTCCTGTTGTCCTTTACACAGCAGGAATCAGAGTAATATTAGACATTTTCTTCAGCCAGCATCGGACGGCATAGCCCAGCAAGTATTTAAACTTTGCTACATGCCTGGTGTATTCAGATACTAAAAAGAGCTTGATTGCTTCTTTTGTGTGTCTCGCATGTCCACCAGTCTCAGTTACAATTTAGCTATTTCCCCAGCTGAACAATGCTAATAACTTTGAAAAGCAGTTAAATGTAAGATAGATTTCAATTCGTAGGTAAAAACCTTAAGGTAAGATGTGGTAGAGCATACCTTTTTGTAGTCTGAACTACTTATACAAATTACTGTCTATATCTGTTCAGTGTACAACGAAGTTGAAAGAATCCCCACCCCCACCCCCCCAATTTCTAGCCACCTCCTACCAAAAAGCAATTATCTCCCACACATTTCCAGGGCACTAGTATAGAGCTGAGCTGAGGGAAAGAAACATGAAAATCCATCCTTCCGTAACGCATTGCTGTTGTTCCAACTGGGCGGGTGGATTCGAGTATGAGCTTCCAGCTCTAAATGCATGAGAGAGTAGCACAATGAGTGCAAGTTATTATACATAATGGGTACGGTTTCATGTGATCATTGCTGAAAGAATTGTTAGAAGTGATTAGAGGTGTGACAACAGTCAGTTTACTTCTATTGTCGCATTGTACAAGAGAAAGGGGTCAGCATGTGAAACAGAAAACGAATACATTCAGAAGTGACTAGATAAATTGAAAAGCTAAGCAACTAAACAATATTTAGCTGCTAAAGCAGGCAAGGATTGGGTTTTAGATCTGTTTTTCTTGTAGATGGTTGATTCCAATCCAGTAGCTAAAAACCTGACCTGAAATGTTGCTTCAACAATCTTTATTTTATCATTAAACCTATCTTGTGTTATGAGAGCAAGACATACTGGAGTTAAAAGCGCAAGCTGTTAGGTACACAATAGTAGCATTCCACAGTACATGGTGTTTACAGATACACTGACATGTAATTGCAAGGCTGTCGTGGTTTAACCCCAGCCAGCAACTAGGCATCACGCAGCCACTCACTCACTCCTACCCCCTCCCAGTGGGGTGAGGAGGAGAATCAGGGAAAAAAAGTAAAACTTGTGGGTTGGGATAAGAACAGTTTAATAACTAAAGTAAAATAAAATATAATAATAATAACCATTATAATAACGCAAATATAATAACAATAATAATAACTGTAATGAAAAGGAATATAACAAAAAGAGAGAAATTAGACCCAAGAAAAGACAAGTGATGCACAATGCAATTGCTCA
>JAVJGG010000013.1:26620338-26683405 GCA_035590195.1 Aviceda cuculoides
CCCCCCCCCCCCCCCCCCCCCCCCCCCCCCCCCCCCCCCCCGCCCCCCCCCCCCCCCCCCCCAACCCGTACCTGAAATCAAAGAAAACACATTTATAGGAAAAAGGGGGAAAGCGTTATATTTGTTCTACCAAAATTTATTATGTAGTAATTACAAAGTTTAAAGATTCTTCCATTTTAAATAAAAATAATAATTACACACATTATATAGTACCATGTCAAGTGATTCCAACAAATATAACATGAAATACAGTGCAGTTTCAAATCAGAAAGACAAATACTTTCTCATTCACAGTGTTTGACAAATTACAGAAAAGCTTATTCACATGAGGGTTTACTTAAGGTCATGCTCTTTATAAACAGTCCACATCACGCTGTGCCACAAAAACAAATCATCTCTCAGAACGTGAAGTATCGGGCAAACCACTCCTGGCGTTGTGGATCTGGTGAAGCCACTGGTGAAGAATCAGTCTGAGGAGGGCTAAATTCACAGAAAGAAAGAAAAAAAATTATCCCACAACGACACAAAAAGTACAAATGTTAGGAGAAAAAAACCCAGAGAATATTCAATAAAGAACACAGACTGTTTTTCCATGGATTAATTCTCAGTGTGCCTCAGGACATGATTTAATGTCTCCCTATAAAATCTGTGATCATCCACTCCATTGGAGAGCATCAGCAGCACAGACAAGTCAGTTCAGAAGCCACATTACAGGGTGGGCAAATAATATTTTGGAAAACATAATTTAAAATCTCATAAACAGCTGTAGGTTTTCAGGAAGAATAAAAAGAGCTTTCTTGGAAAAGTGTGACTGTAGAAGGTCCTCTTTTAGCATCCTTTTCCTGTGGTAAAGGTAATTTTCAAAAATATGATGCGAGCATCATATTTGTAGACATGTGCTCACAAAGACTGGTTGGCAATTGAAAAATACACACTATTTTAATACTTAACACCAATCACAAATATCACTTGCATTGTTGTTCATGCACACATTTAAAATATGCTAATATACTAGGAAAAAAGAAACTGCTGCACTAGAAACAAGATTTGATTCCCCCTTGAACACGTTAAAGTTCTCACAGAATGAGCAAGAGAGAATAACTTTAATTACACAATTAGGTTCCTTTATCAATAAAAATCAGTAATAAAATAATCTCCACTGTATTACTGGATAATACGGAGCACACAACAATTTGGAATGGAAACTCCAGGATCACAGTCCATGAGTTCATGCACATGCATGTTATAGATATCTGAGCACACTCATGCATATCACATGCAGAGGAAAAAATAAGCAACAGTACTTTTTTTTAAAAAGATTGTTTTCCCTTATCTATTTTAGATTCTATTATTTGTTTACTTTTATAATTAGTAGTTGCTAGGTATGTGGTCTTTTGCATTAAACCAAAAGAAAGAGTAAACAACCAACTGTGGAACTGGTAATTACACATTGCTGTAAGCTGCCAACTTAGAGGTAAGAGATCAGCACAAATACAGAGTACAGCACTTCAGTGCATTTACTATGTAGGCACATAAAGCCGGAAGATTAAAATCCTGCCTCTAAAATGCCATTTTTAAGTTATTCAATTCACTATATTATTTTGTGAGATAATGACTTGAGACTTTAATGCTGGTTTTCATTACTGGCAGCTCAGCATTAAGAATCCAAGCATGCACATTTCCTGTTGCTGTAGTAAGGTTACTCCTATGAAACAATCATACAGGTGAGGAAAGGGGAAACACAAAACATTCATGTAGCACAGAAAATAGTTTTCTTACATCAAAACCGTTATCACATAATACCAAGTAAAAGAAATTCTGTGCTAGTATCAATTCCTAAATGACAATCAGTAAATAACACAAACATTTAAAACAATTGTTCATAAACAATTGGAAGCACATGAGTTCTGTTAAAGTATCTAAAGAGGTTTTCAAAGTTCAAGACTTATGAAAAGGTGAGAGAATATTTCACATTTCAACAAGGTCTACAATAAAAAGGAATACTATAAAGAGGTATACAAATATGTAAAAATTAAAAATGCCATAAGAGTACTTGTACCTCTGAAAGGTTCATAAAGCAAGTGGGATTCAGCTCAATAGGAATGCAAAATTTTCTGGAGTTAAGAAAAAAAAAAAAAAAAAGAGAGAAAAAAGATTGGTGAGGCAGTGCTCACCTCAAAAACGTCTTGGACTCTTTGGGTGGCATTGGCTGTGGTAGTGGTTTGCTGCTGTTGAACTCAATATCGTGGATGGGTGAGTTAGGAATGGGGTCCAGGCGGTTAGGATGTCCATTGCCCACCACTCCGCTAGATTCCAGAGCACTTAGATTGGGAACACTCACAAACCTGTTTGTTGATTTATCGTTCTTCTTCTTTTGCTGCATTAAAAATAACAAACGTAAGGAAGGCTTCTTTCACCAGGACAGATGAGGAAATTTGCAAATTTAAAAGTTTTACAGATGGCTGGTTTGGGGCTTTTTGAAGGAGAGCAATTGGGACAGATCGGGCTTTTTTTCCAGTTGTAGCTTTACTATTTGCTTGACCAGACCGGAACATCACAAATTTTCACAGAAACATAAAATTTCTGATCAAGATGATTAAGTTATTAAGACTTAGTGTAATAATCAATGAATATATTATATGGGCTCTTCCAATATAACATTTTGCTCTGTTTACGACACTGGAGATAGGAAGTTTTCCACAAAATTGTGTGTTAAACCTTTCATGTTTACTTAAATCTTTTCTTGATACCAGTGAAACAGCTCTGCTGTCAAATGCAATTACAGCAAATTTCAATGATGAAAAAAGTGAATCTCTCCAACAGGTTTCACCCCATCCCTGAGGCACATTTTGGTAACTGGAACACGGAACCTAGAAAAGCAGCTACATTTCTTTTAAAGCAATTACGCCTTCATAGTTAGCAAGCATTATAGCAATACTGCTGAAGATAAAAGGATTATTGCATAGTTCATCTTCTTGCACAAGGAAAAGGCCCGGCTTCTAACGCTAATACAGCTACCACTTCTAGACACCAGATGGCACAACTGAGCATTTTTCTTTTCTTTATGCTCCTACTGATACTATTTCAAGGGTCTCAAAATACTGAAGAATTTTATTTTTATACGACTACTTTACTCTCCATAACACATCACACAAAGGAATCAGTATGTATCGTCTCTACTTTTATAGATATTTTAATGCAGAAGGATGCTTCAAATAATTCTATAGTTTTTTAAAAATAGCTGTGACAGGATGCCATGTGTATTTTCTGGCTTCTATCAAATATTCCATGTCCACGATAAAATATTAATATTAAAAAAGCCTTATTTCCAAAAGTAGTATTTTTGAATGAATGGATTCATTTATTCTCATGAATTATGTATTATTTGAATATATAATAAATACTTTCATTCAGTTACATATATGCAACCCTAACAAAGCAGCTAGGAGAAAAAAACCCTAAGGGCTTATGAACTACACAAATTTGTACTAAATAAAGTGAAGGACAAGTGGAATCTCATGTTGTTTCTATATAATAGTTTACAGCAGAATTCCACTTGAAACAGAAGAGCTGCTCTATTCGAGGGTGGGCATGAGTTCAAACAGAGACAGAGTCCTGTTGTTTGTTCGTACTTTCTTCTCTTTAGCTTTCTGCTAGCTTTGATTTCAGAGCCTGACCTCTCCAAGGTTGGCAGATGCAAATGCGACTAATTGTAGACACACTGGTGGGTGTGTTTGTCAAAACACAATTAAAAAGCCCCAACAATTTAACAGAAAGCTGTAATAGAAAAAAGTAGTTTTTAAGCATCACAGTGAAAGATCATTAGCTGCAAAGGATTAAACTAAGATTGTCCCATACACTTTACTTGTTCTGTAGTAGCTGAAGAAGCAAGGAATAACATTATGGTGGAAAAAATAGTTTGGTAAAAGTAGCCAACTGTACGTAAAATACATCTGCAAGATAATATACACTAATTAAAACTGTGTGTTAAACACACTGTAGTTAAATCTGTGTGCTTCATAGGTGGCTCATTTCTGGAAGATGCATATTATCCGCATAAGTGCTTAGAAAAATACTACAGTTTATATCTTATTCTCTATAAAACAATCTGTGCTTCTGAAGCAGTCAAATCTGGAGACACAAAATTGTGTGTATTGTTTCCATGAAATTCATGCAAAGTATTAAGAAACTTCAGATGTAACAATGTGATACTGAACAGATCCATTGCATAAATTAGAGAAGCTGAAATACATACTGCAATGGATGTAATTTTGCATTAATATGCAAAGCCTGTAGTAACTTATAAATTCTGTCCTTTTGTTACAAAAAAGAAAAGAGAATGAGATTTTCAGTTTCTTTGTAATTCATTCTCCAATCACACAGTATGTGCTTTGACAAAATAAAGTAATGTAGTCCACAACTCATGAAACGAGAGATCAAAATGTTCTGCCATACAAGATGGTTTCAAAGTATAAACAGTTTTAAGTGATAGAAGCATGTTATAAAAATGTATGAATTATCACTATGGAAATCTGATGCTGAAGTATTTTTCCCAAAAACTTCAGATTTCACACAAAACACAAGCTTATATACTTGATGGTTACACTTCACATCTTTATATAAATGAGTCATTCAGACAAACTTCCAAAATTTTCCAACAACCTTTATCGCACAAAACCAAAGGATTCACATTGTGTCTGGCAGTCCTGGCATTGTCTGTACTGGGCCCACACTAAGTTCTTTTATGTTCTTGTGAGAACTGCTGGGCTCCTGAAAAACGTAGAAGAATATTGACAATTTGCAGCAGAGTTTGCGCAGAACCAGGAGATACACTGATCTGAAACTACAAGTCTTAGCTAAATAATACAGCCCGATCTCCAGTAGTGGAGCCAGACCGCCTTTTACGTATCGGAGCCTGAACCTCGATCACTGAAGCTCTCGGGCATCTGAGCTGCTCATGTTGTGCCCCTTGGGTTACCCTCTGCTTCAGAACCTTCCCCAGTTCTTCTGCCTCTACAGCTGGGACAAATCTCTTCCCTTTCCATGCAGGTGAAATAACCCATGGGTTATCACAAGGAGGAGGGAAATGTCAGAGGACTCATTCTTACTCCTCAGGTGGTGAAAACAAATAAAATTAAGGTACCCTACCACAGTCTATTCGTGTTCCTCATGAAGGACTGCTGCTGGCTTTTGGAGCGACAGGGAGGCTGCTATGCCTGCTTGTACAGTAGCCCTCACTGGCTGCCATTGAGCAGGATGAACTGGGAAAGCTTGCTGCCGAAGCATTTTCACTTGTATGGGTGCTAACAATAACTGAGAAGGCTAGAGACTGACTTCTATCTCCTGGTGCCCCAGCAGCCACTCCAGTTCTCCAGGATTACTCCGTCTTCCTCCATTCAGACTCATTCCATGCCCTTTGCATGCTCCTCCCCTTCCCCATTTTACCCTTATTCCCTTACTTTAGTATCCCATCTCCCTCTGTCTTTCTAATGGTCTTCCATGCTGAGCACCACCTGAAAAATGAAATTGTGCTTGCACTTTCCAAAATAACCATGAAAAATTATGAAACTAAAACTGGTTATGGGTGTCGCTGCTCTCTATTATATGCTACAGTCCTGCCCTCTCCTGCCTTTCTGTCACTTTTCTATTTTGGTTTTGTGGTTTTGTGAGAAGGAACTGTGTTTTATGTCATAAATGTCTAGCAAACTAGGGCAACACTATCAGTGGATCACTCAACAACGCAAAAGAAACAAACCTACACAAAAATAAGTAGAGACAAATGGAAAACTATGTTCCTTGTTTTGAACATGTCTTTTAAGAGTGACACATGTATACACGCAGGCACACACACATACGCATGTATTTCTTCTTTTTACTATATCTTAAGTTTAGATTTCTTTTTCTTCACTTTAGCAATGAAGTCCATGGAACATACCTTCACCAATGGATTAATAACACCAACATTAGGGCTTGCATTAAACATTTTGTTGTAGTTAGTCTCCCTGTTAACTAGCTCCAGTTGATAGAACTTTTTGTCCTCCTAAAAAGAAGAACAAATAGAAACTTCTTTTTATGCATTTTCAATCAGTTAGTGGCCAAATCTGCCTATGAAATTATTTCAAATAAATTTATGTTTAAGTTTTTAAAGAAACAGGTAATTCTAAAAATTGCATTTAATATTTTATATATTATTATATGTAATAATCTAAATAATTTCTATTTATGCAGTTCTGTTGCAGTTCTGTGCTCCTGAGAATGAGCATAGCCTAATGGATTATGCACTCAGAAAGACTCAGTATAGTTAACTTCTGATCTCTAATTAATTTTAATTTCCTCATTCCTCCTTGCTTCTGAATCAGGATCTACTCAGACTAATCTGAGTCAGGGTCTTGTCCTCTGAATTTGGGAAGCTCAGTGAATCAGGAAATTGGTCTTAGAAACCTCATAGAAGAGACTATTTCTTATATGGCTTACATGGCTGGCTTATTCCAGGATTGGAGATAGGAGACATCTGACCAAAGTCATGCTGAAATATTTTTTGTAATAATCTATTATGCTTGATTGTGCAAAACTCTCTGTATCTAATTAGTTTTACTATTATGAGTCATTGGAACCACACGAATAATGCGTTAAAGAATATGAATAACATCCTAGCAGATTAGTTCTTTAAATACATTTCAAACACGTAGAATTAGATTAACTTTTGTATCTGTCAAGATATTGAACCGAGAGAGCATGAAAGCCTTACAATCAATTTCTTTATGAGCTGGTCCCGCTCTGCAATTAGGTCTTTCAGTTCTGAGATAAGCTGCAAGTCTTCTGGTCTTGATTCTCTGTTTTTATATTTTTCTTCCATTTCTTCTAAACTTTATAGGAAAGAAGAATAACTCCTTTAGCCTGATCCAGTGTTAAATGATGAGTGAATAGTCATATCTTTGATTAGTACAAAAGAGAGTTCAGGGAGCAAAAACAGAAGATGACTTTCTTAATGCCTTGAAGTAAATTAATTTTTATGTTATCATTCACCCTTAGCTTGTTAAAAAAAAAAAGTCAACAATAACCATAACCTTTGGTCTTGACAAATAATCTGGACAAAATTCTAAAAACTTAATATCCTTCATGTGCATGCAGTGCTAGGTGTTTGAAAAAGGCCTCTTGGAAGTCAGACTGAACATAAGGCATTCAAAACCATAATATAGACAGGAGAATTACAGAAGACATAGCTAAGATTGATTCTTACGTAAAATGTAGGGACTATATTACATTATATTTAATATTAATGTAAATTATAAAAGCTGGCAATTCACTTTTACTTGATGAGGAAAAAAAGCAGTATAATTTTTCTTTTTATAGGTGGCTACTCTGAATAAAGATGCATGCTTGTGATACTGGAAAAACTGGACAGACAGACAAGGCTGGCACTGTCTTCCTCAGTTCATGCAGAACATGCTGGAACAAAGATATCCAAGAACAGTGAAGACTTAATAGGTAACTAATTCCTCTCCACAAAAGCAACTTAGTACTGTTAGAGATAAAGGAATGAGCTGCAAAAGAAAAGCAGTAACACTTGCATATTAGGATATGGGGCTTAAGAGAAATGTAACAATTGATAAACATTTGAAAAAAATAGGAGGAAATTTGAAATGCCTGGTGGGAAAGCATTAAAGGAGAGAAGTGAAATAAGCCAAGTGAGAGAGGAATTGTGCACGTAACTGCATAAATATCCTTGATTCTCCTTAAAGAACAAGTTTTGAAGACACAACAATTTCAAATGACTGTGTCTTTCAAACATAAATATAGGGCTCACGATGCTAAACATTGTTCCAAAGGAAACTACTAAAATACTTGTGTCTCATATTCATCCCTCATATACATTAGTGAGCCAAGTTTCAGAACAGATTCAGGAAATTTAACAAACTTAATGAAAAAAGACATTAAAAAAAATCCCGAACAAACCCTGAGAAAATTCTATGAATTTCAGGTGTCTAGGTCAGCTCAAACTTAATTCCACGAGACACCTAGAAGTAGACATAGTTTCTCACTTTAGATAAATATTTCCCTTCAGAAGCAGCTATGTGATTTTTACTTTGAGATGCTTCTGAAAAAACAGTTCGTATTAAATTATATTTATAACCTTAAAATAACCAGTGCCTAATCTGAGGAGATTATGTAATATATTTACATAAAACATTCTGAATGTGAACATGACTGGTTTTATTTGCAGAAAAGGCATTTGACTCAGCAGAACAGATATATGCTCAGCTGGCTTTGTTCTTGTGTATACATTTTATGCTGGGTTAAGCTATTGTATACAGATCCCCAGAGCATAGTATGTAGTTATACACAGCTGTCATTTTATTTTCAGATATTTCAGAGAAATGTTTTTTTTTTTCTGTTTCAAAGAGGTAACATGTAATTTAAAGACTCTACTAGTAGAGCCTAATCAGTGATACCCACTCTCAATTACTGTAAGATAGATTCTCCATTTCATAAATGTTCACAAGGCCATGCTTTAGGTGAGGCCAAACCCAGAAACAATGACTTAAGAAACAGCTGCATAAAACTCTGCCAGTTTTGGTTGGGTTTTTTTTAACATCGTTTCCGCTGTTGTCAGCTCTTTGCTTCCGTGTAAGTAGAGAGAGGTAACACTCTAAGTTGAGCAAGAACCAGGAGTAGGGAAACAACTACATTCAGAAAATTTCAGGACACTGAAAAACAAACAACTTCATGGGAGAGAAAGTTAGGGTAAACAATTCCGAAACCTAGTTCTGGTGGCTGCTCATAGGCACGTTTCTCATACAACATAAATGCAGTGAACAGGAGGCAGTTTACACCTAATTTCCTGAATGGGAAGTTACCATATTTATGAGGGCACAAGAGTGTGCATGTGGACGATTACAAAAGAGTAAGAACTAGAATTTATACCCATCTTATTTGAAGACAATTTCTGAGCGCTCATTGTCAAGAAAGTATTATATGCAGTTAGGCTTTATTGTCCTTTTTTAATTGATATTTACTTTAAGAAGTTTTCTATCATATACTCGGAACCAATTATTTTCTCTGCCATAAATCTTTTGTGCTGCAAATACAAATCCCTCAGTGACAACTGTGTGTCAGGAAGCCCTCAATACGCTATGAAATCTCAGCCAGAAACCCTGACCAAATGGGCTACGTCACAGAGATAAAGAATGAAGGACGCAGCAGAAGGAAAACACTGGCTAGATGACACACTACTACGCCACTTCTGCCCAGAGGTGGTCTCACCCCAGACAGCATTTGACTCAGAGATGCTCTAAGTATTCTGTTATTGTTATGGTCATATAATCCATTTTGGACATTTAATTTTCCTTACGTTAACAAACCTGAAAATGTTTGCATCACTCGTGCTATAATCAGACTTCTTAATAGCAAATACTGTACTGCTTATAAACTTGCTAAAGGAACTCTTGTGTTCTCAAAAAAGATGTATTAAAGTTTGAGAAAAAACATTTGAAATAATGTTTTCTCCAGTTTTCTAAGAACTGCACAGATTTAATCTCTTTCCTACTTGAAATGTTCCAGTCTCAAATCCCTAAGAATTTATCTCACTAAATTCCCCTAAAGCTTATAGAATTAAGTTACCTAAAGAATGCAACAGTAGGCCCCATACTTGACTGAGGTTTTTGCACATCTGTATCTCTGCAATATCTTCAGCAACTTACGGACACCAGAATAAACTATTCACTCAAACGCAGCTACATAGAAATTTTTTTAACGCAACAAAACTTACGAAATTTGTAAAGCTGAATTTATTTCCTTGAGCAGCTCTTGGGTCTTATTAAAATCTGCCAGCATGCTTTGTTTCTCTCTGATGTGATCTGCTGTCAAGACATCCAGCTCTTTCTCATGTTTCTTGCTTAAATCTTGCTCATGCATCCTGTTTAATTTATTTTTTGTTAAAAAAAGAGTTATTCTAAAATCAGACTCGTTTCTTCATTATGATTTTCTGCCATGCTTCTAATGGCTTTTACACAATATCAGACAACACAGAAGGAATTACTGATTCATCAAAACCTGCTACTTACTGTTCTCCAATCTTCTAGCTTATTTCATGGAAAATGCATCTCCTTTAATGCTTTTTTAA
This sequence comes from Aviceda cuculoides, assembly GCA_035590195.1. Classification (NCBI taxonomy): domain Eukaryota; kingdom Metazoa; phylum Chordata; class Aves; order Accipitriformes; family Accipitridae; genus Aviceda; species Aviceda cuculoides. The sequence continues at coordinate 26,630,462 of JAVJGG010000013.1, forward strand.
ATAAACAAACATGATGAATTTAAAAAAAAAAACCAACACCAAAACCCAACACTTGAGCGGCCTGTTACTTAAATATGGCAAAATGTATCACTGAGATGCAGCTTAACTGTAATATTCACTTTCTTTACTAGTAATGGGAATAGCTTTTTCTAATGAACACTAAATGATATATAACATCACTTAAGAGGATAAATTAAAAGCTGCAAATTTCTTGAGTAAGACAATAAGTGAAACAACACACTTTTGAGTTTAGAGTGGAAAAATTCATACCTGATCTGTTGGTTGGATTCACTGCGTATTCTAAGAACTTCTTTCCCTTTAAACTCTAATTCCTTGGTCAATGCACTTATATTTTCATGAAGATGCAGAATCTCTTTGTCCAGTTCAGCTATATGGTGGTCTCGGTGTCTCAGTTCATCTTGTAGATCGGATATTCGGCATAAAAATTCCTTCTCCTATGATATAAGTAGCAGCAGCAAAAAATATTTTAAATAGACTTGTCTTGAAGCAGCACAATACTTGCTTTTGGAAGATAACAGCTGAGCAGAATTTTCCATTCAGTAGACAATTTTTTCAGTTTTTGATGCTGACGCAAATTCTAATTAAAACTGAGCGTTTTTTTATTGTGTACAAATACAAATAAAGAAGAAAACAAAGTTATTTTAACAAACAATTTCCTTTTGTGAGAAAATTTAAAACCTGTCATTGTCATTGCCTGTTAAAGTTTGTATAGCTCATCACATTTTCCTTTTGGCCACACACACAACAAAACACCAGACACCGCTAAGAACCAGGGGGCTGGGCATTTAGCATTTTCTACCTGTTCTGACGTACGATAGAGAGAAATTGTTTTTCCCTTTACAGCCCCATACAATGGGACAAAATAGTTCAAGATGTATGCCCTGCACCAACGAACACCATGATTCAGAAGTCTCCTATCTTACTGTGCTGGTTTTGGCTGGGATAGAGTTAATTTTCTTCATAGTAACTGGTATGGGCTATCCCAGCCGAAACCAGCACACTTAAGTATATGTAAGGGTCATAAATATCCAACAGCAGAATACGTGCTAAATAGCTTATATAATATTTATATTGTGTCCAATAAATCAATAAAAGTCATTCTTTTTGCATAAGAAATTCCAATTAAGTTAACATCTGGGAAACTCATCTGGAACCCGTCCCAATGGTTTTGATAATGATTCTCCTCAGTTTTGAAAAATTCTGTAATAAAAGGAGCTGGGAGGGAGCATGGCCAGGACCGCTGACCCGAACTAGCCAAAGGGATATTCCATACCATAGAACGTCATGCTCCGTATATAAACTGGGGGTATTGGCTGGGAGGGGTGGATCGCTGCTCGGGCATCGGTCAGTGGGTGGTGAGCAATTGTACTGTGCATCACTTGTCTTTTCTTGGGTTTTATTTTTCTATCTTTTTTTTTTATTATATTCATTTTCATTACTACTATTATTATATTTTATTGTTGTCATTATTATATTTTATTTTACTTTAGTTATTAAATTGTTCTTATCTCAACCCATGAGTTTTACTTTTTTTCCGATTCTCCTCCCCATCCCACTGGGAGGAGAGGAGTGAGTGAGCGGCTTCGTGATGCCTAGTTGCTGGCTGGGGTTAAACCATGACGCAGTTTTCCATTTCCATCTATTGCACTTCTTACAGTTTCACAGTAATTAATGACCATACAGGTTGCACATATAGAAAATCAGCAGATATTTCAAACTAGTTTTATGTATAATTGTGTTTTGTGCCTTCATGCATCCAGGAAATACAAATACTTCCTAATGCACAAATTTTATAGGACATCTTTAAGAAGAGATGTTTAAAAATAACCCTCTACCTTCCTATAGAAAGACTATATTAAAATTATAAGAAAAAGCAGTGGAAAACTTATATCCACATATATAAATATTTTTAAAAGTAGCAAATATAATCATCCTGCTCAGGCCTCTCTGCATCCAGTTCAGCTCTGATCCTGTGAACTCATATGAGCATTCTAACACAGGAAAACACAATTAATTGCTTTGCTCTCAGTACAGGTAAAGCTTGTGCTTAGCAGGTCATGGTACTGAGGCCAAAAGTACATGGCATTTGGTTGGATCAAACACTTGCTCTCGTAATTTAAACTTCTTTTTCTGACATCTCCTTTAGGTGTCTCACTCCAGGGTTAAACAACACGCAACTGAAACTATATCCTTCTAAATCCTGCATGTTTTCGTTCACTGCTGACAGCACCACATTTTTGTCTCTAGTGCTCACACTTTTAAACCAGCAAGGAAGAGAAAAAAGAAGGGCTCTATTTTTTACTGTCTCTGTTTTTGTGTAAAGGCTATATCCAACTAAACCTGTTTCCTCTCTTAATATATTTCTAAAACCACTCCACCTCCTTGGTGCTGGACTATCAGTAAATCAGTTCTGAAAAGCCTATAGTATAGGCAAACAGAGAAGTAATGTTCTGGTCCTCTTATTTCCAGGAGTCTGGCTTCCTTTCAATAGAGATCAAGCTTTGAGTTTTTAGTTATGACTGGAAAAACTGATTGTGTATAAAGTGAAAAATGAAAGATAAAAGTGAATGAATCAGTTTGCTGCTGAAAGCAAAGGCAGGCCATACTGGCTTTGGGATTTGGGGGTTTGTTTTGTTTTTTGGGGGGGGTGGGTGTGGGTTTTTTTTAAGAAACAGTTGCAAGCTGTTACATCATCTTCTCCGCTTTCTTTAGATGCTAATTTATCTTTTCCAATTTGGCTCCCCCCCCCAAAAAAAAAAAGATACTAAGCTACCTCTTAAGGTTGAAGCAATCATTTGGTTTTAAGCAACACTTCTTAGCCATATCACTTAGGCTTCGGAGAGAAACAGCTTTTTCCTTTTTAAGTCCTGCTGGCAGCTGAGGATGAGTAGAATTTTGTGAGAAATGGCACTTTCCTCCCACAGCCAGCCAGTGTGCTCCCAGGCTGCACAATTCTGAGAGGAAACTGCCCTGATACAGGAGCCTTTACTAGGCTTTGAATGAAGTTTGTTGAGGGAAGAAAAAGCTAAGCAAGGAAGTTTAGGTAAACTGGTAGGGATGCATTATCTTCTGGTGCTGGTCGACTTTGAAGGATTACGTGTTTGTTCACAACAGTTCTTGCCTCCAGCTAAGAGAAAACAAATACTGATTATGCAATTTTACAGTCCATTGCCAGCAATGCCTCCTACCTGTCGCCTGCCAAGTTCTATGCTTCTTTCAAGCTCCATTTTGGCAGCTACCAGTTCTTGTTGATGGTTGTGCCTTAGCTGGTCAATTGCTGCTGCATGTTGATGATTTAGCTCTGAGCGCAAGGAAGCTAGTTACCATGGACAAAACCAAAAGTTTATTTTGCAAATGTTTACATTAATTAACAGTAACAGTCCAACTCTGTCAAGTGTTGCTGCTGACCTCACACACACTGTTTATATCAGCTAAGCAACTGCCCTGTCATTCTATTCCTGTTACTTTCTGAAACATTCTCCATCATGAAATTTGATCACTTACTCCTTCCAAAAAAACTTAAGGGTACGATTTTTCAAAAGTGAACAGTTTGGGCTTACCTGTTAAAGCTTATACTGATTTTAAGAGAAACAACTACATCAACATTGAATGACTCTGAGTACACTACAGTGTTACAATACACACACATGTACATACACGTATGTGCATGTATATATGTATGAGTAGAAATAATGTTTTCGGACCCACTTGCAAATTTGGAAATAGTATACCTAACATAGCTTTTCCTTCATCCTCCAGCTCAAATCGTAGAGTCTGAAGTTCCTGTTCCATCTCCAATTTGAAACCTTCCATGGCTTGTTTATGTGTTTCTTTCAGTGCCTGAAGTTCTTCTGAGTGCTTCTGTTGTAAACGTTCTTCTAATTCCTATGAAATCAAAATTGACAAAATTTATTCTATACCATCTTAGGAAATTTATAAAACATGAAACAATAAACAACTGCCAACAAAAAGCAGGCATTGGCATAGTCTAGAAATTATAAAAAATGCACTAATATTGCTCATATTTTCTTCTCTCAGTAAGTTATGCTACTACTGTATCTTTTCTTTTCAGTGGCTGATGGTTATCAAGATTACCTGTGCACAAAAACTCTGTTCTGCTCACAGCTGGAAAAGAGAAAAAAAAAAAAACAATCTATGGATATATTTACAATAGCAAGCAATATGATAAGGTACAGATCCATAGATGGGTCTACTGTGCACACAATACACATTTGGGGATTTTTGCTCCCCACTGACACCCATGTTTATTCCCTGTTGAAGTGTATGAAGTGTAATGTTCCTGGTGCAAATCTTCTAGTTTCATTTCAAACAAAACAAATCCACCTTGTGTGCTCCAAGGCCAGTCTATGATGTGAACCAAAGTACATTAAGTGGGGACAATGGGAAAACTGATTGCAAAGGTCCGCTCTAAATCTGAACTTCAAAAAACCTTAAAGACACACACCCTATGAAGTACCATGCACTGCCAAAATTTCAATTTTAAAGCTGGTTTAGTCAAGGTTTTAAAAAAAATATCTGGGGCGTGACATTGTTCTGGACATGAAAATGATCTTGCAACTTGCAGAACATAGTTCATACAGTTTTTTAACATAATGAAAACATAAAGTACATTACAAAAGGAGTCAATTAACAGGAAATATCAGAAAACACATGTGAAATTAGGCGACTATAATGGAAAATACAGAGAAACCTACTCCAGATCAAAACTAGAATATAAGGTTATGGATAACAATGTCAAACTACTGTAAAGAAATGTGTGTGTTGGTAATAATTTTACATAAATATATACCTCTCTATATATGCATATATTGGTAGAGTATAAAGGAAGACATGAAACAATGCCAGTATTAGAGATGATTTTCAATATCTTGATCAGATTTAACTGGATAAAAATGTTACTATAAGATATCAGCTGGAAAGGAAATGTAGTAGTTATGCAGATACTTTTCTTTCCTAATTCCAACTGTGTACATAAATTGCTAAAATGGCAACATTCTCTACATAATTCGGAATATCCATATGAACATGCCTTTTGTTCTTGCTCTTTTGTTTCTTCCATGTTTTGAAAGGCAAGGATATGGGCTTCCTGAAGTGATTTATGCCTTTGCTGATGCTCCTCTTCTAATTCCTGGATCTCTTGAGTCAGCCTTTGTCGCTCCTGACTGAACTGGGCTTGTAGCTGTTGCAAAGAGCTCTGTGACTGGGAAAGCTGCATCTCCAGATTCTGCTTCAGTAAGGAGATCTAACCCACAACAGAACAGCAAATATTCATTAGTCATTAATGCTAACATCAACTCTGAAAAAAAAAAACCATTCAAAAGAAGAAAACACCTGAAATTTTAAAGCCAGAACATTAACTAAAAGACAGACAAGCAATGTCATCCATCTACTGAATCTGTTGCTAATATTATATCTCAGAGATATGATAATTACATTTAAATAGTTTTGTAAGCGTTATCACATCTGTCAGTTCATACTACAGCACCACCTATAACACAATTTTTCATGCCCAAATTATCAAAATTTACTTCTAGGTTTTGTATAAAGATCAATAAAAATGACACTATCAAGATCTGAAATCAAACACTTGATTGTTAGGATAAACTGTTCTTCAGGGGAACATCACATCAGTGCTGTAAGGAAAATCCTGCAGCTGATAGGGGAGGATAGCCTGTGACATCTAGACTGATTTTTTTCATATTTTTATATGATATGGTCCTATCTTACTGGTAGTTTTCTCATTTAAAAAGAAATGGTAACATACCATTCTACATGACAAATAAAATGTTACAGTTGATGGATTCCTCCTCCCCCCTCCTTTTTTTTTTTTTGTTAGCTCAGTAATACTATGAGAGTGATTTTTCTGCTGGTTTTCAAGATCTAAGATCTAAACAATCTGAGTCACAAATACTCATTTTCTTAGAAATACTTGATTTCACAAATTATGTTTTTCACCCAACAAGCATTTTAATACATTAGAGTACACTGTACTCCTTGAAAAAGTCCCATATTCTTTTTATAATAATGTTATACTTTGTTTTTCACATCAGACAGCATCTTTTCAGACTGAAAATACTAAATGTGTATTCCCTTTAGAGCCAAACACGAGAGATACCCTCCAATTCTGGAAACAAGATTTAACCAAAAGAGAATTTTGCTACAGTGACTCAAAGAAAGGAAAAGTAAAATTGCTATGTGACAAAGAATTTCAATCAGTAAGGATACTTTTCAAGCCTCAAAGCATTACATAAAATTGAATTATAAATGAAAGTCTGATAGTGTCATTTGATTCAGTGTACCTTAAAATTAATTATGACAAATTAATAATGACATTGCACATCAATTTATTGATTTACAGAACATTAACACTCACCACTTAACAAAAAATTAATAGCAGCATACCAAGGACAACTTGCAGCATGAACATTATTGTTCAACACGTATTTTATTTTTTTTCAGAAGGGCACAGCTTAAGCAGATTTGAAAGCAAAAAGCTACACTTAAAGGAAAATTAGCACTAAAACAAAACAAGCAAATTAATTTGAAAGAAATGAGCATGGCTCGTTACATTTCAAATTCACCAGGTCTTTGTGTCTCAGCATATATACTCTACCTTCTAAGTATACTGTATCAACAGTGTTTTACTTCAGATACCTTTGAAACAGATCAGCTACAACTGAAGGAGTATAGTGAAGGTCTATACTATATTCTGTAATCTGAACTATACATGTAAACCCTTTTACTAAGTACATTAAATATAAATATCACATACAACTTGTACAGTGTCGGACCAAAGGTTTGTCTAGTCTCCAGTTCTGCCTCCAGAAATGGCCAGCCCAGGTTACTCGGGGAAAACAAGGCCAAGCCACAAACATAGGGATCTTGAATCCAAAGTCTACCAGCATCCAACAATCTTTCTTAAACCAGAAAAGGCATTTTGAGGCAAATTCATGGAAGAAATATTAAATACAACCACTGTCTGAATCCATAAAAGCTTTTAGTAACCACAGTGCCCTGTGATAAGTTCCACATAGATGTGTCAGTTTGTCATGATGACCTCTAATACGTGAAATGGAAAGGAGTCAAAAGAAGTTCCCTTTTCAGTTACTCTCTTCTAGTAGTGTTTCTGTAGATCTCCATCATTTCCCTCCTTACATCCTTTTCCATACTAAACAATTTTGGCTTAATGAGTCACTCCTTGTATGAAAGCCATTTCATATCTATCATCACATTTCCCCTACTCTTGCCCCTTTTCTACTTTTTAAGATTAGGAGACCAAACCAGCATAAGGTATTTAAAACGAGAGTAAACCCTGGTTTTATATAGTGGTTTATACAGCTTTACAGGTTATGTTGTCTGTTTCTTTCCTATATTCTTAGTGTTTTATTTGCTTTTGTGACTCCTACTGAGCACTGAGGTGATGTTTTCATAGAATTATACATTGTAGTCCCCAGACTTACTCCCTAGTTGTAACAGGTCAAGGTAAGGTTCATCATTTTATGCAAGAAGTTAGAATTTGTTTATTTCCCTTGTGTATCACTTTGTAATTTTTCTACACTGAATTTCATCTGCCATTTTATTGCCAAGTCCCTTGGCTTTTTACAGCTATTCTATAATTCTTCAGACAGTCTTTGTCCTTCCCACCCTGAATAACTTTTTATAAGCTGCAAACTTTCCCACCGTACTTATTCATAAACAACCTGCCGAAGAAAATATGTTGAACATCAGTGTAATTCCACTGATAATCCACCTTCACTATGGTAACACTGTATTTAATACCTGTCTTTCAACCGTTTGCTTATCTATACAGAAACTTGCCTCTCGTATTGCGGAGTTCTAGTTTCCTCAGAAGCCTCAGAACTTCTTGGCTGATCCCTTTCAGCGTACCATGGCCAGGGCTGCCGTGCTGGTCAGACAAACCAGTAACACAACCACATATTGTATTCTTTCTCTCCAACCCTAGAAACTCACTCCACTGATGCCGGTTAGTTTGCACCATGCAACTACCAACATGGCCAGCTCTGAATTGTCATCTATGTATCATCTTCTGGTATTGCAGTGTGCCAGCTGCATCCTCCTTCTCCAGAAAAAAAAAAAAAAAAAAAAAAAAAAAAAAAGAATCTCTCTTGTCTAAACTCCCCTTTGATCTACTCACATTCCCATCTACTCTAATTCATCCCACATTCACTGTTGGGCCCTTCTCTCTTTCCCCACCTTTCTGTAACCTCATACCTACCTGGGTCCTTCTTTTCACCCGTAAGCCTTGTCTTTATTACCTGTTTCTCTGCCAGACTACACCTAGCAAAACCCAGACCCTGTCTGGAGGTTTGTTTTCCCCTGTGCTTTTAGGTAACTCTTACACTTCTTTCGATTTCCTCTGCTCCTATTTAACCGACACCCATAAACTCTCAGGTTTGTTGGGTTTTTTTGTTTGTTTCCCTGAGACCACTACTGCAACTTGGCTCTAGCCCCTCTATTCCTTGTCTTCCATCCATCCCATACTCCAGTATCTCTCCCTCTCCTCTCCTCCTCTGCTCTTTTTCTTTTTCCTAACTCCATTTTTAGTATCATAGGAATGTGCAGTCAGGATAGTCTTAAGAGATTATTCAGTCCAATTCTTTGCACTAGGTGGGAACTCTATACACAAATTACTGCTTAAAAATCTCATACAAAGGAAATCCCACAATTTTCACTCAGATCCTCTTCCTCCTCCTCAGAGTGCCTGTGGCAGAAACACTGAGATACTGGACAGATGCTCTGTCCACTCTTACTTGTCCCTTTCACCATGGTTCTGTCCCTCAGTTTCTCACCTTTGCCCTGTCCCGTTCACCATGGCCACAAGGGTACAATTCTAGGGGAAGTCCAGCTCAGTCTGGCACAACCTCAGGTAATTTAATCATCATACTCTAAAAAGCCTTTCATGATAACATTCAAATGGAGTCGACTATGGTATCTTAGCCAAATTTGTATTAAGATGACATGAAAAAATGTATTTTTGGCTTGAAGTTAAATCTGTCTCTCACTTAAGTTCCTGCTCCAAATTCTGGTAATTCTCAGTATATTGTTTATAAAGATTTTTTAGCGTGGGCCAAGGGCAAAACAATTTTCATTTCTTTCTTTGAAATGCAGAAAACATTTTAACTGAGATGACCAAGAGAATATCTGGCCAGGAAGCCATCTTAGAAGAGATCAGGAATACCCTTCCTGAGAGCAGTTCACACTTCCACCAGATTAAAGTGACTGCAGAACCACAGCCTGAAATGAGTCAATGTCTGGAGATGCCTATTTATGTCAATAGACTATACAGAAAATAAAGGACAACAAGGATTAAATTATTCTAACAACCAAGTCAGATTAGTCTACCCTTCTAATAATAAGATTTTGTTGTTGTTGTTGAAAGTACGTTAAATATTAAAAATCTGACAGTTATTTTTAGAAGAGTACATAATCTTAAACATCGTTTTGATTATTTAGTACATATACAGATATCCTTAAGAGCACATTTTTTTAAAACACTAGTGCCTCCCTTTGCATGTCTTTGGAGCATCCCTTCCATATACTCCTGTATTGAGGATTCAAGAGCTCTAAACACTGTTCTCTGGACTTTCAATACTTTTATCCAAGGTTTTCAGCAAATTAAAAACATTAGCAAGAATTTTAAAAATAAAAAAAAATAGAAAGGAAGAATATTTTGGCTACAATTATGACTTGCACTGCAAAACTGCAAATTATAACACAGCATCAATCTCATGCTTTGTAGAAAGCTCTGCAATACACATTTGCACTGCCCGCAAGCTTGCTTGCTTTAACAATGACATAAAAATGCTGCTTATATTATGACCATGTACGTAGTGTTTGATGTCCAGTGATATATACATTTACACAGATGAATGGATGCAGTACACAAGCTTTTGATAACTAGCAGCAAACGTTCTCCTCTCAAATATTACCAGGTATTCCATTTCATAGGCTAAAGCTCTGAAGCAGTACTACAGAATATGCAGGTTTATTAGTGCAAACATGCCCTGTTTACAAGCTGTAAGTGCAAATCACTTACATTGCTGATAGATTTATGCAAAGCTTCACCGAGACAGTGCCGCTATGAAGAAAAGATCACAGGAATAAAGGGAAACATTCAGAAATCAACTAAGTAAAAGAAAAAGGGATAAGGAAGGGAGAGTAAAACATAGAACATTAATTATAATTTGATCAGGGAAAAGTAAGTTGAAAACTATCTGGAAAAAAAAAATATGACTTGCTTTGACTTAGTATATAAACTACTGAACACAGAACAGAATGATGCATTTTCCTGTGTTATGCTTTGAATGTACAGGATAGCATTCCCTCTTCAACATAATGTTACTATATACTCGTATATTATGCAATACAACACTTTTGGAATTAGCCAACTGTTTTCTCCTTTACGGCAAATAATTTTGGGAAGAAATCATTAAGTACACCAATTTGCATTACTATTAGAAAAGATGTTGCATAAGGACTCAATCAACAGCTGTGTCTCTGAAATATCACAAGCATATTAAACAGATAATATTAATGATCAAATTTCACTGCTAAAGGGCAAAAAATTAATTCAGTCTGTAATAAAGACATATTTACATTAAAATACTTTTATTTTTCTTAAAATTCAGAACGAGATGGGTACATAAAAAAACTCTTCCTGAAAGTATCCAGCAAAAAAATGACTCAATGTACTACTTGTACAAGTGTTGATTGCTAACGAAAAGCAAAAAATAAAAAACTATTGCCAAGTAAGTGTTCCATATGAAATATTATTGATCGTACAAATCATATACATCATTCATATATATATCTATAAAAATACCTCTGTGTTTATATATATATGAACGGTGTAGATAGGCACACACACGCGCACACAATAGAGTCATCAGAAATAAAGTGAAAGCAATTTCAAATCCAGCATGACCAATTTTCCCTTTTGGCACAGGTCAGTCAAGAAGATGGCTTTCTCCAGGAGACAGCAGGTATTTTGACACCAGGTTGGAAGCCTATAGTTGGGAACTTTTAGATAATACTTTGTCAAAATACAAAAAGAAGAAATTATTATTCGTTCTGAATCTACAAAAAGGCGCAACATAAAAATACATTATTGTGGAACATCCAAAATTATCTTATTAAAATTGTAAGGGAGTTACAAGCAACAATTTTCTATGCAAGGGTGTAACACTGGGAGGCATCATACCCCAGCGGACAACACAACAGACTGGCATCTAACAGCTCCCATTTCAACACTGGATTTGACAGTGCCAATCTGAACAAATCCACCTATTTTTTCCTGTCCTTCCTTTCCCATCTGTCTGGTTTGTTTAGGAGGGAAGCTGTTAAAGCGGGAACAATCTCTTGCTAAAGAAATGTTCCGTTTCTGGAGCGTTTGGGATTTAATTTTGATGGGTGTAGCTAGGCACCGCTGTAGTACAACTAAGAAATATTTAGATTTTACATCCAAAGCAGAAGGCTTAGTAAAGTTCTTCACTGAAAAGAAATTCCAAGTAAAAATACTTTTGGGAAGCTATAGTCTGAGATCTACCCTATTAAAAAGGCCATTTAAGAAAGTGAGAGTTGCCCCCTGCTTCTTGCAGAATAACAGATTTCCTTCACCAAGAAAGAAACTGGTCTTGCTTTGCTGTCAAACTGATCTTATAACTAAAATTGCTAAGATGGACTAACCATTTTAATACATGTGATTTCACCAAAATTAAGTTTTCCAGAGAGGAGGAAAACAGATGGGATTAAAATGAACTTTTGGTGAAGGTTCTGCTCTAAAACTCTCCAGTTAAGTTCAGTATTGAGATTTGTCACAGGTTTCTTAGGCAACCTCACACAAAGCAATCTTTCTGCAACCCACATTTCCTGATTGGGAAATGAGAACAGAAATTATCTTGTGCAAAAAAACCCCAAACTATTAAATGCTCAGATCTTATTGGCAAAAAGAAGACCATGCACTGATCAAAAAAAAGTTGTGTTGTTTAGTAAAGTTGAACTTAAGTATTTGACATGCCCAAGTAGTCTGGAAGTCTAAGTATCATATTGGTATTCAAAAGCATTTAATTATAGGACAGGTAGCTAAACATCAGTCCTGGAAAAAAGACTAGGAAAGATGATTTAGAAGTCAATCAAAAAAATCTTCAAGTGGGAAAACAAGATGATTTTCGGTCAACATAACAATGGAATAAAGCCCTGCTAAAGAAAACCGGATTTCTTGCTTTGACAACACTACAAACTTTGGCAATAAATGCTCCTGTACAGAAATAATACTTAAGAGGACTTATAGTATTCAATTTATTATCACATGAGATTTTGATCAAAACATGTATGCTTACAAAACATTACTGAAGGATATTTTAAAAGATTAAAACCAACTTCCTTTATCTCAAAAACTGCTAGTGGTGAATCATCACTGAATTCAAGCAGGGATTCACTAGGACTAATACTAAACCTGATTGTAATTTATTATTTTCATCCTTTATTAGATATGAAAATTATTTACTAAAATACATACATTATAGAATAGTAAATCAGAATTATATAGGCTAGTCAATTGGTATGGGGCTGATTCCAGCAAAATGTGTATAATCAGATGCAGCTCCACATTGAAAAGTATGCAGGACACATTCAGAACAGAGAACTCCACAATAAGTCTGGCTGAAGTATTATTAAGACATCCCTTAAAAATTCAAAACATCCTCATGACTACTTCCACAGCAAAGTCTGTGATCTGGGGAAAAAGCGATGAGAAGCAAAAAGAATGCAGGCACAGTTGCCACTCTCTGTATTTCTATGATGGGGAGAGCTGATGAGAAAAAAGATGTGGGTTTAACTATCACTCTATTTCTACGGGTTGGAATTCAAGATTATTTGTTTGTGATGTTATTGTGGTATGAGAAACCCTTGCTCAATTCTCTTTGAAATCAGGCTTTGCAGATAGAGGACGTACAAATGAATTAATTTGTTTCTTGGAAGTATAAGAACTTCTGAAAACACATCTTTATTCAGTATATATGTATTAGCTATCCTGCTTTTACTTGATTGTGCTGTCTCATTTTTGAGTAGAAGTGCCGTCTTCCCCACCATCAGCACATGCACAGCTGAGCTGCAGCTGTAACCAAGAGAACTTCCTCATGACCCAGAGGAGCAGCAAAGAGGTTGCTGCGTCTTTAGAACCTGCTGATCATTGCAGGCTACACAGCAGGACCTTTGAAAGAGCTTGCATGCAAGACACAGAGGAAGATTTGTAATCCCACCTCTATTTTAACACCTCTCCTAAAAAAGCTGACTTTTCAATTTAGTTGGGCCAATTTGTGTTGTTGTAAAGCATAGATTTAGAGATTTGATACTATGCAAGCTTTGGTTTTGCTTGCTGTAATGCACAGTTGCTGGTGCTCCCATCACGACTGTCACAGGGGCTATATTTGTGATCAAATGGTGTCATTTTCCTCAAGAAGCGAATTTACTGCACCACTGACATTTTCACATTTTCATTCAGTTGCATTTTTTCCTGCAGGACATTAGCTTATTGCACACGTGGAAGTTCTCTCATTTCATTGTTCCTCTTGGCTAAAAATTACTTTCAACTAGATTACAGAGGCTGGACACTGAATTTTAGCATCAGACTTCATTGCACCCAAAGATCCATTATGTAACACTTTTCTTACCAATATTTCAATGTCAAATTGGGTCAAGATCTGACTTTGGTGTACAGTTCACCAAGTTTTCATAACACTGCTGGCAACAGAAATTCGTGTGTAATACCCGAGACCCTAACTGGGGAAGATTCAACTCCATCTGTGGTATCAGAGCAGATCTAGAGTACTACGCAGTCGTTGCCACATTTTAAGAATGACCTCCAATAGATGCTGCTAACCTTTCTGAAGAAGAAAACCTATGTGCATCCATCAGAGGTCAGTAAAAGAAACTAGTTTCCGAGATGGCTACTGAAGAAGCTGAAGGGACCGCTGGCATGGGTACATTTTATCCAGTTGATAACAACAACCACAAAACTCTCCCTCGAGATACGTCTTTGGTTTGAAGAGAAAGACTGATTTGTCAGCAGATGTACTGTCTCTGGCTGCACACTGCTTAGGCGACAGCTGACTCCGCAGAGATTTGGAAAGCAGCTGTTTCCTACTACAATGTTTTGTACTTGGCTTGAGGCTGTGACATGCTGGGAACGAACAGCTGCATCAAAGTTGCCCCCTCTGACGTGTAAGAAAAAGCAGCATTTAAAGCCCCTTCCCTCTCTCAAAACCCAACAGTTTTCTACTGAGGAAAATGAAGTGTATATATATATATATATATGGCACGCTGAAATGTGTAACTATCTCTGGGATCCAATTGGTCCTGATTTCCTCCTGTGTTTGTAGCAACCCCGAGGGAAGGTGCTGTGTCCAGGCTATCACAAGGTGGAGTGCTTATCCTGTTGCTTTAAAAAGATGGAGCTCTTCTCTTTTCCAATTGTAGGAGTCTAACAAACTGCTAGGAAAAACACCTAGGTATTCTGATGTATTTTTACCTGTTTGGATTTTGGATTATATGCAGGTTCATTTAAATCTCCTGATAATTTTTAAAGTTTTTGGAATGGTACTAGAGCTTCATTTCATTTTACTGTCAGGATTTTAAAGATTATATATGCATCTTGGCTAATCCTTCCTGGAGCACAGAGATATCTGTCAAGAAGTGCCCTTAATCTAGTATTTTATTCATCTGCTGAATCCTAAACAAATTTTGCCCCACCTAATAAGTTACCTCTCATTCCTCCCAGGGTCCACTGTTTCCATTGGTCTTAAACCTATGCAAAAGCTACTTGAGCAGCTAGCTTCTGGAGCAAAGAGGTTAAGGATAATGTTTTAAAACTAGATTCTCACCGGACTCTTTATCTTACATTTAAGGGAAAAATTACACAGTTATAGGATTAAAATTTTATTTGGGGAACAGTGTTACTGTTGGATTTGGCTTAGATTTCTATTTACCAGTTTTGGAAGTGTAAACTTAACTCCAAATATCAAATTAAACTCTTTTCTGACTCATGCATCATTAAATTCTTAGTACAGTATGTAATTAATGTTCTTTTCATCCATTGACAGGTAGAATGAAAAAGTCTTTCAGTCTCCTCCACATTTACTAACTCAAACACTGCCAAACAAAACCCGGTAATATTAAATTCCAATTAGAAGTTTATGATCAGATATACAAGTTTCTTTGGATATGAAGATATCATAATTTCAAACATCAGCCTAGATGTATTTTTAAATTTAATTAAACACAACACTATGAGAGAAAAAAAAAATTAAAGGAAGAAGAAACCAAGGGAGAGACTAAGAAGAAATCTGGTAAAACGTTTATTCTTTAACAGAATTAGTTAAAGTTAGTATTCCTACTGTATCCCACTGAAAATATTTTGAAAACTCCGATTTGTTCTGTTGCTTTTGTTTGTATTGCTGAGTAAGTCTTAACTGTAAACGGTCTTTAATTAGTTTCCTCCATTAGATTCAGAATCTTTTAAACAAAGAGCAAAATAATTAAGAGAGCACACTACGGGCTGAATGGGCTCACCATAACTAAAAGCTCAGAAAAAGAGAGAGTACCGCTGGATGTTAGCCATTTGTTTTCACGGTCAAGCTTCAGACAAAAC
This sequence comes from Aviceda cuculoides, assembly GCA_035590195.1. Taxonomy (NCBI): domain Eukaryota; kingdom Metazoa; phylum Chordata; class Aves; order Accipitriformes; family Accipitridae; genus Aviceda; species Aviceda cuculoides. The sequence continues at coordinate 26,646,171 of JAVJGG010000013.1, forward strand.
TACAATGACCAATCTGGACAGAACAAATGCACCAACCGACCTCCAGGATCACATCTCTGCGTAGGACAGGGAGCCCAGAACAAGGGGGATTCTTTATTGAGAAGTACAGACAGCCATGAAACAGGGGGAGCACCCTCAACAGACGGCCCTCTGAGGGCTGCAGCGACTCTGGATGGCATGATTATTCACATGCTCACGTACAGTAGCTTTTGACTTGCTTAAAGCGTAGGCTTCCCACTTAGAGTACAGGAGTACTGATTCTTCTAGATCAGTGGTGGGTGGCAGGCTGTATAGGGACACTGGATCTAGGCAGAAACACCCAGAGCTCCCCTGATTCTCTGCGATGCCCGCAGGAACGGCAGCACAGTCCCATTAAGACCACAGTTTTGAGAGCTGTAGCCCCTCTTGAAAGTTTTCAAGAGCTGCAGAAAGTGGTGCTTCTTTGGAAGAACAAAGTATCTGCAGAGGAAAGAAGAGGCATAAAACCTTATCCCGAACTGCATTCCGGGTGCTCTCTGTTCTTTGCTACCTCTTTGGTATGAATTTTCTTTTTATTCTTTTGGATGTCAGCAATTTAGGTTTCTAAGTGCTTTTTAAATCTTGCCCCAAATCCCTTACCATCCACTAGATGTCATGGTAGCCTTACTGGTGTTATTGAATACTGGACTGAGGAAAGAGAATGAGGCAGGAGTTCCTTGAAATTTACTCCCGCTCTGTTTCTGACAGACAAGCCTTTGGACAGGACAATACCAAGTAACAGGAAGCAGAGTAAAATGATTCCATGCTGAAAGTTAATCTCCCTTCTTTCAGGAAACTGATAGAGGGTAGATGCAGGTTATTTCCTGTAGAAATTTCCAGCATCCGTTCGACAGCAAATCTTCTAAAGCAAGGACTACCCAGGCTGTGGAACAGGCCAGTAATCCTTGTGCTGAGGAAAGAAAGTAGCATTTGCTGATGCTGCTAACGTGAATGCACGCCAGCTCTGTGATAAGCACCTCCACGTAGGCAAATAAAGATGGAGCAATAACTGCCCTCTGGTAGAAGAAGCCTGGTCAACGGGCATTTACAGATGTGCAGTGGAGCTCCGTGACTTTTCTGCAGCACTCCACTTCATGAACAAGAGCGTACGCAGTGGCCAGGGTTTTAAGACTGAGTTTGAAATTTCCTGAAAAACTACGATTTGAATAATGTCTATATCAGAAGGAAATATTTACATTTTGATATAAATTCAAAGTTTCTTATATTTACTTTAACAGTTTAGACGGGAACACACCCATCATAGAAACAAGCTCTCAATAGGAAGCTTCTACATTTTTTTCAAAAAATGAGAGAATCTTTGCAGCAGGAAAAATAAACAACAGCTACCAAAGTGTATGTAATATACTTTTCACCATCCTCACTGTACTACTTCTAATATTCTCATTAATAGAAGCTGGTATCTTCATGTGCAAAAAGCTGACAAAGTTAGAAAGAAGAATGTCACGTTAATGCTTGGTCACGTAATAGTTTGAAGTTATGTAAGAATGGAAAAAAGCGCTGGCAAAAACATTTATTTTACTGAAGCGCACGTTTTACTGAAAAGTAAGGAAGATGGGAGAACCAATATTTGCTCATCCACAATAAGAGTACTTGATTCAGTTTACACAAAGAAACATTTCTCACAAGAAGAAATAGATAAGAAGAATACAGGTCTTAACCTGTCTGTTTCAGTGCCCAGAACTGAAGGTTGCACAACATGGAGAGGCAGGAGAAAGAACACGCTCATGCTTTCAAAAAGAAAAATCCTGCTATTTCGTCCATGGCTGAAGCCGCCTCAGCAGTAAAGTGTTTTTAAGAAAAGTGTTAAAAGCCCATTACGCAGCTAAGAGAAATGGAAAAGAGCTAGCACATCTGAATTCACTACATATTTCATGAAGAATTTCTCACATGGATTGATGCAGAAATACTTAGTACAATTTACAAGAAAAAAATGGTAAAGCACTTTCTTTTTATGTCTTTTAGAACCATTTCTTATATCAGAGATAAGAACTACAGGCTTGGTCTCTAGACACTGATCTAGTTAACCTACCAACCACATTTAACTGTAGATGGCAAGTGATGCTTTGCAGCTGGCAAGAATGTGTTTAAGCACTTAATCAGCTGAATAGCATTTTCTCTCAAGGGAATTATTTTACTCAAAACAAAGCTATACTGTTAGAATAACAATAATCCTGCGTGCATTCTACGAGGGACCACTTAGCATTACTGGTATAGAAGCAAAACTACTACCTTGCTTTATGCAAGAGCTAGATCTCACCTATCAAATGTGCAACAGCTACTAGAAGGCAGAAATTTGTAGATTAGTATAACATAATTAAAAAAACCAAACCAGCTTAGTACACTTTATGGGCATAATTTTTTGCTTGAACAGTTTATTTTTTTTTAAATTGCTGCCTTTGATAGCTTTGTCTCTTCAATCAGTTTTTCCCACACCAATCAGCAGCATTCCAAGATGGTCATACTCTACGTTGTATTTTTCTACAGTTTAAGTAACTATATTTAAACCCTCCATCCATTTATACCTGTTTTTTCAATACTTTGCTTACATAGCCATTGGTAAACTTCAAATTAGGTGCTACGCTTCCTTGTAGCTTGTTTTTAAATCAAATCTGAGATGCATCAATACCTATTAGAAAATTACATACCCCTATTGATGAATAATTAATTTCTTAATCTAGCCTTTCTGAACAGCATTTATACAACTAAATGGTGAAGCTCTAGACACTTTCTCAACATAAAGAGCATATGTAGACCACATTTTCTGTCAAGTTAGGAGTTTACAAATGATTTAGCAAGGGCCTTGGTCTTGTATTATTTTGATAAATCTTTGTATAGTACTGCTGGTATAGACCAGACTAATGCTTCAGGTGTAAAAATGTGAATTGCAGAAAAAGGAGTGGGATCTCTGCTCTCTTCATAATTTTTTACACAGCCTTTCAAATGGGTTTTAAATGCATCTTCCCATGAATGAAGACTGGGGCTGGGTGTAACAAATTCACAATTTTACAGCCCTACTGCAGTATCTCAGGCTATTCTAGTTCACTGTAGTTGAAAGAAGACAGGTATGAACAGATACCCTTTCATGGACTGAAATTTGAGTTCTTCCCAATGCTGTTAACTTTTACATGTATGTGTGTATGTATGTAATGGCAGAAGAATCTCACTTTTGTTGCTGTCTCCAGTCTGTTTAAACTAGACTGTGAGACATCTGGGATAGAGAGTCTCACTGCACATTTACAGATTGCCAAACACAGCTAGGCTTACTGCAGTAGTTCCTGTAGCGTCAAAGAGGGCTCAATGCCGTTTCCACTCAGAATAGCATCATTCTAGATCAACACAATGAAAGTGTATAGTAATCTTTGCATTATGAAACACATACCAAATATGTTCCACAATGAAAATACTGTCTTTCTTTTTCTTCTATGATGAAATGACTAGATCTGTGGATGAGGGGAGAGGAGCAGATGTTTGCAACCTCGACTTCAGCAAGATTTTTAACATCCTGGTATCTGACTGTATCATAATTCAGGTGGGTGCACTACCAGATAGATAACTGACCGGATTATCAGGCTGAAAGGGTAACGGTTAACGGGTCACTTTATCTGAAAGCTTGTTACAAGTGGAGTTCCCAAGGCACCTGTTCTAGGACATATTCATTTTAGCACCTTATTCAGTGTCTGGAGGAGACCAATAGTACCCTCATGGAGTTTGTGGATGACACCAAACTGGGAGGAGTAGAAGGTGGAGCGTGGCACAGTGGAGGGGACACAATACATTGAAAGGTAGGGCTGCCATCCACAGGGACCTATAGACGTTATAGGTATGGGCCAATAGGAACCCTCGCAGAATTCAGCAAGGACAAATGCAAAGTCCTTTACATGGGATGGACTAAACCCCTGCACTGGTTCATATTGGGTTACAGATCTGCTTCGGACAACCTAATTAACAGCGGGCTAAACATGAACGAGCAGTGTGGCCTGGCAGCAATGAATCCCAGCAGCATACTGGGCTGTAGCAACAACCAGTAGTTTGAGGCAAAGGATCCATCCCTTTGACTTGGCACTTGTTGCATGTCACCTGGAGGGCACATTCTGTCTCCTCCTCCAGTTCATTCAGCTTTGGTTGCCCCAGTACAAGACAAATGTCGATAAACTTGAACATGTTCAGTGGAGAGCTACCACCAAGATGGCTGGGACTGGAGCATGTATCCTTCTGAGGGAACTAGGCTTGTTCAGCCTAAAGAAGAGAAGGTTTTGTGGGACTTAACTTTCCAGTACCTATGAGGTGGTTACAGACAAAGTGGACCGAGCCTCGTTACAGTGGTGCACAACAGGACAATGAGACACAATGATCAAACTGAAATGGAGAAGGTTCTGTCTAAATATAAAGAAAAAACTCATTATGAGGATAATTAAGCACTAGAAGAGATTATTGAGAGAGGCTGTGGAATCTTCATCCTTGGAGGTTATTCAAGACCTGACTGGATAAAACCCTAAGCAACCTGGTGCAAATTCAGTGTTGACTGATTTGAGCAGGAGGTTGCAGAAGATGACCTCCTGAGGTCTCTTTCAACCTGAGCAAGTCTGTGATTCAGGTCAGTGCAACTCTCAGAAGCTACCCTTTGTGTACTGCAATCAGGAGGAACTTGCTACAAACCCATTTCTCTAAGCGTTAAGTCACCCATCTTGTACACTATAATCTGGAATTCTCTCTGCTCCAGGTGTAATGGATAAAATGTAGATTCCTACAGAGGGAAAGCTTAATTCCCTACCACCAACTATAACTTTGCAATCTTTATGAAATACCTATCCAACTCAAACACTGGAACGGAAAAGCAACAGCTGGAGGGGAGAAAAAAAAACAAACAAACAAACAACAAAACCAAAAACCAACAAACAAAAACAAACCAAAAAACCCCAGGACTCCCAGGGTTTAGTTTCTTATTAGTCCTCTGAACACACATGCTGTTATGAAATGGTGCAGCTCTTAGGTATGGTAAAAGGAATGAAGAAAAAACCCAACCATTTTGCAGATGCAGACCATTTCCTATGTCTGCAAATTCTCTAGTAAAATTCTCATTGTTACAGTTAGCTTTCTGATTCCAAGATTTCTTCCATATGCAGAAAAAAATTGTTCATTTACAACATGCCAATTTTCCATTCTGAAACTGTAGGTTAGATTTATTATGGTATTTTTAAAAGGTAGAGATAAGTAAAGTATTTTTAAAGTATTTTAAAGCTACAGGAAGCTTAACATACCCCTTTCAAATTCTACTTTCCTAGAGAAAATGCTATTTGTAGGTAGAACTAAAAAGAGTAAATGAAGCTTGGGTAAATGCAGCAAGTGAAACAAAATCAAGTGAGTCCAAATCTTATTACATTGATGTTGTAAAAAGTAACAGACCAAGAACTTGAAAACCTCCAGCTTTTATGAGCCTAAGCCACAAGATTTTACAAGCTTAAATTCCCTTGTCAGCAAAATAGTTATGTGTTCCTTTAAGAAGCTGTATAATCAAGTGCACGTTCAGTTATTAGACTTCTCAAATTAGACAGCAAATTAAAAGCCATCCCACAATTACACCCTGAAATCGCAGTCATTTAATGAGTTCCAAAATCTGTTTCTTTTTCTTTAAAATGTATTTGTTAATTATCAGCTATTCTTTCAAACTGTAGTCAATAAAACCAGTTCTGTAGCATTTGTAATTTGGAAAAATTAGAAAGCAAGTATTTTCTATGAATTATCTAACATAACTGAGTTTATAAATATGAGTTGCAATTAAAAACTCAGTATTTATAAAAAATTATCCCAAAATAATGTTCAAAATCACTTAAGAGAAGACATAGCTGTAATAAACATGTTGTAGAAACTGAGGGACATTTTGACTTTTCAGTGACTTGTACAGTGTTATTATTGTAAAGATAATGGATACCTCCAAGTCCAAACAATTACCATTGGTAAATATTTACAGAATAGGTGAGCAGACAGAATCACAAAAATTTTTAGTGAAGAGGTAACTGTCAACACCCTCCCACTCCGCCCCAAAAACTGTAAAAAGTTTTATTCACATTTAGTGTAAAGGTTCAATAATTATTAGGTTTAAAAAGCATTATGCTAAAAAATTTCATTTCAAAGACAGATGTCACAACCAATTTCATGTAGTTAATTTGTAATAAACTACCAGCAACTAAATTGTAATGGCCTTCCAATTCTCAAAGAGACCATAGTTACCTGGTCTAAAAGATCTTCAACTTTTTTTTGCCATCCATCCCTTGCTGCATTTTTTTCACGTTCTTTCAGCTGCAACAGCTGAGTCATGGCTGCCTTCTTATCCTCTTCATGCTGCAGCCTCAGTTCTTCACGAAGCTTATTACATTCCTGTCTAAAAGCAAAGGTCAAATAACTAAAATGCAGTGGATCTTGTGCAAGAAGCGAAAAATAATTAAAAGCTCAGTAATAATTGGAAAAGCTTAGATACTAACAGAAACCTTTGCTTTACATTTCATTTGCTATTGCATTTACATGTGATATATACTTCATTTCTTATTAAATTATAAAAGAGAAAAATTAATACTTGCCGAAGATTTTCTGTCCATTTTATTTCCAAGTCACGAGCCATTCTGTCAACTTTGAACTTCTCCTCTTCCCTCATGGCAGCAATCATTGCCTCGTGCTGTTGTCTCTCCTGATCTAGTTCTCCCTGCAAACACAAACTTCACAATAGAGACTGATCAGCAGCAAAAAAGTATCTCAAACCTTAAATGAGTGTATTTGTAATAAAAATATCAGTTACAATTGGCTCATAAAACTTGAGCTATAACTTTTTCAGCGTGTAATTCCTAATTACACACAATTAACACCTATACATCTGCTGATATTTCTTACTTGTGGAACAGAATTTTGCATTCCTATAAAAGGCTATAAAAAGCAATTTTCCAATAAGTCATTCTGGAATTAATCTTTTAAAATACTGTCACACTGAATCACAGAATAATTTATGTTGGAAAGAACCTCAAAAGGTCATCAAGTCCTGTTCACTGTAGGACTAACTTCAGAATTAGAGCAGGTTGCTTAGGTTCTTGTGAAGCATGTTTTTGTCAATCCATGTTTTGGATTGTTTTTTGTTTTAAAGCAGCAAATATTCAGTATTTGAATTTCAAAGCTTGAGCTACCTGGATTTGATACAAAGTTCATGTATCTTCTTTCTGTTTCTTGACTGGACAAACCTGCTAGAAACAGGGTTTATAGTCTGAACAGAGAAAGAGAACTTTAAAATTCCCATCAATTTCTGTTCAAACTTCACCATACTAAGTAGTATTGGGTACCACCTAGAAATCATAGCTACAGGAATGTTTTTCAACAGTGCTTGCTTCATTCATGAGAGGCGAACATGGCTGTCTAAATTTAATTAAGACTTTTTAAAGTGAGAATTTTTTAGAATATATAGATGAAGAAGTCCTACAGAAGACTGTTAAGATAAATGTCATTGCCAGTAACCTGCTATGTATGAATATTTAAATGTTATAATAGGTGAACAGAGAAGAATGCCGTAGTTCATAAGGACACTTAGAGAAATGATAAAAAATACAGAGGAAGTTGTATACCATAATAGGGTGCACATCTAATGACCATAGCTGAAAGAAATTAGAAAAACAAAACAAAACAAAAACTAAACCCAATATCCTGTTTCAGGCTGGTTTTATTAAGAAAATAGCATCAACATGAAAACAGATTCAGGGAAAATTTTTTCTTAATATTTGCTGCTCTACTTCAAATATTGCTGCGATCTTGTAAACCTACATTGTTTACTGAGGAAAGAAAAAGGAAAGGTTATACTTTGTATTAAAATCAATGAGGTATTAAGAGATAACTGACAGGTCCAGTTCCATCTAAGCCAACTAAAATGGCAATATATTTGTGCTTAGACAAATTAATTGCTTCAAGTTGTATAAAGTGATCACATTTTCTGGACGATAATCTGCCATCTTTCAAGCTAGCATAGCATATATCTTTAAACTATTCTCAAGCATCTTCTGAAATTCTAAATTTGAGCCTGAAATGAAGACTGTGCCCATTATTTGAGCAAAACATAGTATGCATGCATTAAAAAAAAAAAAAAAAAAGATTAAAAAGGTTTCAATGAATTCTAGAGCTAGTAAGCTCTGGTTCTTGTTTTTCACCAAGGCATGAAACTGTCTGGAATAGCACTGGTGTAACACATATCCCGTTTACGTTCTCATGAAATTCTGTTAAGTCTCTGAAAAATCCAACTCTGGATATATTTTGTACAGACACACTTTGGCAGCTACAATTTCTATTAACCACAGAAAGATCTGGTTACAGCAATACCCATTAAATACTAAAAGTATTCTGAAACCAAACAAAACCACACCACCCCCCCAAAATGCACCAACCAACAAAAAAAACCAACCAACCCAACCCATCCTAGTTTTCCAGGTTTTTTTTCTCTCTTGCTTGAAATGAAAAGAGAAATCTCTCTTTTAATGAAGCCATATAACGCTCCTTCAATAATGCGTACACTATAATACCTCCTTCTGTTTTAAAAACAAGACCAAAATCACCATGATTGTACTTTGCACAAGTTATTCTCCAACATTATGGTTACCTCAACACTATATAATGAATCTGTGGTCTCTCGCAGTCTTGCTCTAGTCAATTCTAGTTCTTTCTGGAGGATTTCCTGAGCTTCTTGAAGACTGGAGATATGTCCTTCTGCAGTACCAAGGCCTTGTTCACTTTTTCGTACTAGGTCTTGCAGACGACACACCTATGACCAAAAAGAAAAAAAGTTGTTGTAATTTCCATAATTATTACTAATGGCAGCCAAGTCATCCTAGTTTAATTTTTTCTAATTCCCACCTAGACAAATTCTTAATTGCACAGCTGTTATCACTTAAATTATCACTTAATGTTTCTGCATTAAAAAACAAATTCCTGTAATATTATAAAATCAAACAAAGATTCAATTAAAGGATTTTTACAAGTAAAAAAATATCCAAGCTGTTTGAAGCATTTTGCAAGGAAAGAGGTTACATAAAATTCTGAAATCACCTGTGACTTTACTGTGAAAAAGCATGTTTTATGCAAATTAAAATAGTGAGAACCATTATTTCAAAATATATAAACTCTAATCTAATGAATAAATTAACTTGTGCTAGGGTATATGCTTCTCTGTTTTCAGATTGCTATCTGTCCATAAATTAGCCCATTTAAACCTCAGTCTAATATCATCCCTACATGAAAAACAGCCCTTGAAACTGTACTGATAGCCTTGAAGCGCACCACTGTCTACATTTCTGGTAGTAGCACGCCACTTGCATGAGACGTGAACAGCAGTCCTGTAGATCTAAAGGATATGGAAACATTATGCAAGAGTGCCACTGATAGGGCTTAGGTGTGTTCTACTGGCAGCTGCAGGCTGTTTGAAATGATCCTTAGGAATATCATCGGAAATCCTTTGCAGGGAGATGGCCAGTCCTTTGACTATGCTGTCAAGTGACACAAACAAACCATCTTTCTAAAAGGTCTTGGCCGGTTTACAGTGAAAGGAAGCAAATCTATAGAGTAAATACCCTCATCCTGAGACACATGTGAGAAAGTTAGTATCTTGACTCAACCAGAACTCTAAAAAAAAAAAGAAAAAAAAAAAATCTCTGGCAAGTATTTAAGATTACACTGTTCTTAAATAGCTTGGTACTAGGAGCATCCTTTAGCTTAGCTAATTTCTACCAAAAAGTCTGTCAAAAAGAAAAGAGGATGGCATAGATTAAAAACCAGCTTTCTCAGCAGGGAAGCTAGAACTAAGCTAATATCCACAGAATGTAATAAATATATGCCTACTGTTAAATTAAGTCTGTAACTTAAAAACAAACAAAAAAAGAAGTAGCAGTAGAAATGTAAGGGCTAAGCTAAAGAGGTACCGAATATTTCACAGGGAAGTTTCTTCCAGGTCAGTGAAGACATTGAGGAACTGTTGTCAGTTGTCAATAGAGATCTAGGAGTAAGCTGTGGCTGCAAGTGAAGCACTTGTTTTGTGCTTAAGATAAACGTAGTAATAAAATAAAATTTATTGCCTCTGTACTACATGGAGTGGGTTTACAGACCACCCCAAATTTATTGCCTGTATGCTTTTTCTCATCCTCTCAATATACAAAATACACTATTACATTTATGCTGGCATAAGAATGTATATGAGATCAATTACTAAATAGCAGCTGGCCCTAACTCCCTATTTTAGTTTATGTTAGAGTTATCTATTCCTTAGCTATGCCTCTTTTCTTAATTCAGTGTGCTGATGAATTTTCCAAGCCTGAACTCTATAGTAGTTAGGTAATGAAAATTCATTCTTAAAACATTTGAAATTATTTCCTTCAAAGAAGGAGCAAGTTGATTACTCATGAACCCAAGAGAAGTCGATAAAGAGTAACTAAATTAAAACCTACAGTGTTGAATGACAATAGAACAACAATAGTGCTCTCCTCCGATCTAATCCAGCAATAAGGAAAAGTTATCATACATAGAGAACTTAAAGCAAAAAAGAAATAACAAAACTTTCTGTAATTTTGAAAGGAAAAACAAACCCGTATATGATTTTCTTAACATATATAACAAAACCATCATATTTCATCAATTTCAATGTAGGTAAGCATACTGTTAAGGGAGCAAGAGCAGTTCCAGCTTCAATTTGCACCTTCTCCAAGGTCTGAAGTACCAGCAAAGGCACTCTCAACTACCAGAAGGAAGTGCAGTCTCCTCTTTAACAGGTACTTACGACTGATCGATCAGCAGTGCTGCTGAGCTCTAAAGATGGTAGGTTCATCTCCACTGGTAGTATGTATTATCTGGTGTGTATATATCTACGGTAGGTACTACTCCAAAAGTATATATTAATATATACTTTCAGAATATATATTTTAATATATAATTTAATACATCAACACGTATATTAATATAGTAATGTACTCATGTATTAATATATCAATACATAATATTTTAACATACAAGAATATATACTTTAATATTATAATAATAATTTAATATATACTTCCAGAAGGGCAAACTTTCCCACTTATTAAAAACAAGCAGTTTCATTCTAAAGTGAGTTCAACGTTTGTGCAAGTTGCAAGCCACCAGAATTAGACAAACACCTGCCACCTCCAGAACTTGTACAGTATAGAAAATGGTATGAAGAGTACTGCTGCAAAAAAGTACTTGAATTCATGCTTAAGTCTGTCAAAGCACACACTGAAATCATATGTATGACCTCTTTAAACAAGGCAAAAGTTCCAGACAAAAATAGATTGATATTTTTTAGATCAGTAGAATATATTTCTAGTTTAAAAATAGTATATTATGAGAAGGTGGTGATTCGAAGCTCAAAAAATTAAAACCGTATTGAGATATGATACTCTTAACATTGATTGCGTATATCAAAACATTGCAAATAACTTGGGTCTTACTAGAAGTATTTCATGTCATTTTTTGATGGAAATATATGAATATCATCTGCAAGTCAGGAAGCTGACCAGAATTTACAATATGTTAATTGTAACCAAATATAGGTTTAAATACAGTTAATTTCCCCTCTGTCTCCTGACGTATTTTGTGTAGAGGTCTGCATACCTAACGTGAAGATAAGCAGAGTTAAAACAAGAAAGGCTGTTTACATCAACTGTTTTGTGCCTCAATCTCTTTTGCTGATTTTTGTTAATTTTGTAAAGGACAATAAAACCACTGCTCAGAATCAGTCAAGTAACTTCCCATGTTTGAAGAATACTCCACATTAAACACAAATAAAGCACTAAACAGACTGAACAGTTTAGTCCTAGCTCTGTACTGGACTCTAAGCACAAGATCATTATTGATGAAATGTGGTCTACTGCACAGGACCCTTAGCTGACACAATTAAGTTAACCCTTGCCTCCTGATTGGCAGAAGTCAGTTTTGTTGTCAGCTCTTCCTTCAGGTTTTCCAGTTGCTGTCGGAGCTGACTCTTATCGTCCTCCAAATGCAGTTTCTCCTTCTCAAACTGCTGCTCCAACTCCTTCAGAAATAAGAAGGATGGAAGAAATATTAAATACCTGCCATACAGTCATTGCAAAGTACAGGTGTACCACAAGAAAATTATTCCTCCTGGCATAAGTATTGAAGAATTGTCCTTTCCTTAAGGTGTTAAAACATGAACAGTTATTTCCTTTTACAATGGATGTCTTAATTTTTCAGTTAATTTTTTAATCTAACATCCTTGATGAATCACAAAATAAAGACAAACAGGACTTTCCTCTTAATTACTAGTTTCAGTTTGCACTTAATTATCAAAATCATTAAAACTATATCTACTTTCACAGTTTTTCAATCTGAGTTGACAGAATGCAGAAGTTTTCACTTTTTATAAAATTAAACTGATAATATGCTTATCCTTCAGCCTCTACCCATCTATCTCCTACATATAACCCCCACAGAAAACAGTAAATCTTAAAATCCAGACCGAGCTTTGGGAAGTTTTTCAGGCTGTTACAATAAACAAAAAAAAGCCCCACACCATATCTATAAAATTTATGTAGAACCAAAAGAAATCAACAATTAGCCTTCATGTTCAATTATACAGAAAGAATCAAGTAACACCTCTGTTTTCATTCAGTCTCTGTGGAATAATAGCCAAATTCTGAAAATAACTCTGTTGGATGAATTATGTCTCTCTTACATGAGCCCATGTTCTATATGCATTTGTTAGAAACTTTTTTCTTTTTTTAAGGAAATATTCAGAATATATTTTCAGAAGAACAATTTCTGTCACAAAATACTTAACATGAAACATGATAAAATTAAGACCTTTATTATATATGTCATATTATATATTTCATAATTTTTGTTATATATATTTATATATAATATATTACACAACAAAGTCTGCCCGAAGAAGATTAAGGTTGCCAAGTAAGGTGCTGCACAGCCAGGTAATACAAGACTTCAAGGTTTTCTATGCAGATAGAGAGGCTCCTTTATTAACTCCCTCCTAGGGGTTCAGCTGCAATGCAAGGCTTAGCATCGATTCAGTGCCTCTGTGTAGCCCTGGGCTCAGATTTCTGAGAAATCAGTAACATCTCAGAAACAGCTACGAAAATACATAGACCAGAGCCATGCATGAAACAAAGAGTACAACTGCAGGCATTGGTAAGACTGCGGAGACAAGGAGAGTTAAGTGCTCAAGAAGTCAAGAGGAAAAAGACTGTCACTGGAAAAAGCGTAAAACCAGGGAGCTGGAAGACAGCAACTTGGTGTCATCCAGCTCACTCCCAGAAGCAAGAGGCCAACCCTTCCTCATCCAAAACCAGACTCCTCAAGTATTTTGCTGAGGGGTGGTAAGCACATTAAGCTTCGCAGCTTGTAAGTTCTAGCACTCCATTAGGGTGTGCAATAGGCAATGAATAATTTGTGTATGAACTGCTTGTTCAATCTCTTCGTTCAGGGTAGAAGTTGGACAAAGTGACAAAACAGAGGGTTACACTTTCGAGAATACATTGCTATACAATGCAACTCGACAAGTGCATGTTTTCTTCACTGGGCCCAGATCAATGACCATGTGGGACAAATGCTGCTTGCTAAGTGAGACTTGCTCAATTCTTCTTGTCTGCACCATGAAATCTGCTGGCTGCAAAATTTCACTAGTGCTATTCAGACCCTATTCTGATAACTGAGTAATTAGTTCTTTTATGATACTTGACAGTACAGCTGTGCAGTACTGCAAAATTATTAGCAGCTCTATTTTCATAATCCTCCTATGAACTGATGCCATTTTTACAGTTCATTTTATAGATGGAAGAATTGAAGCAGAGAGATATTTTTAAGCCATTTCTTGAGTCCTATTCTCATTCTTTAGAATTCTCTTCTGTTCCATTTTTTCCAAAGATTTCCAAACCCCAGATGCCCTTCCCAGTCTTCCAGTCCTAATAAATCCTCATATCCTCTACCCCAAGGCTCCTTGTACCATGCTTCTTCCTCAAAATAAATTCAACTGTTCTCCACATTTGAGACTGATTGATTCTTCCTTGAATTACTCAAACAACACATGTGCTTAACGAGACAGGTTTGACAGAGGAGACAGTATACTGATTAAGATTTACTGAGATCTTGATCCTGACTTATTTTCATAGTTAATTTTCCCTTGCTAAAATCAAGTTTCAGACTTCTCACATTTATAGAGCTGTTCCCTATTTTAACTAATGATTTAAGAACATTTTATGATATCCTTTGTTTTATTCTTGAAATTATTTTAATAACAAACAAAAGAAAACAAACCAAAAAGAACCCTAGATCTTACTGAAATAAAAGGAAAATATTCCCCAAAACCCTTAAGAGACATTGTTTTAATAACAGCCATATTTAAAGTTACAAAGAAAGTAAACCTGAAAGATCGGATGCATGTATGTCTCAGAGAACTACTTCCATTACTAGCAGACAAGGGGGGGCGGGGGGGGGAAATCATCTTCAGGGTTTACTCAAATTAGAACTAAGAAGCAACACACTAGTAAAATAATTTACAAAAAAAAAAAGTCTAAGATGCACATCATTAACTGCAACTGTGTTTCTTGGTATATTTCCTGTGAACACACCAGAAGAGCATAACAAAGCCTTAAATTAAACAGTATTTATCCCGGTTTACTGTATAAGACAAAATTTGTGTAAATGTAAATACAATCAGATTAGGAAATAATAATCCAAAATTGGTCCTCTCATTTATCCCAACAAAGAAAAGGCCAATTTTGTGAAACAACAAAGCCTTTCAGTTTCAGGATTCCAGTCAAAGGTAAATGAATAGTCAATACACGGTTAGTATAATTTTGTGATGTAAGTTAGGAACAGCTACTGTTGTCTTCTGAGTATACATACAGTCAAGTATTCATCTGTTTGTACTTCTGGACTGTTTATGAAAGTTTTAAATAAATATTAGAGTAACATAATCTTTCATCTCCTTCAGAAGAACTGATCTTGAGTGATACACTAACCTTTCTGAATATGGGTCACAACACCTAGAAAAACACACATACTGTACTCAAAAAGAAGGTTGTGCTGAGTTGAGGATTTCTCTTCTGTATGCAGACAAGTGACAGTACAAACGCTCTTTTTTGGGGGGAAAAATATATGTTATTTTAATAAAGGTTGAGCAGTTTCTCCAGAGAGGCACAGCTGATCTGCAGGTAACTCCAAAAAACTTGCCATACAACAAACCCATGCGGTACAAGGTTCAAACAGTAACATTTCCTTTTTGTAATATGTTTGATTATTAAGAAAACACAAACCTACCATCTGCAGTTTTTTCTTATCCTTATTAGCATTGCTGTGCACAGCCTCAATTGCAGTATGGTGTTTCCATGCCAATTCTTCCAAGGTCTTGGAATGAGCCTCCTTTAACTGTGCAGCCTCTCCTTCTAATCTTGCTTGCAATTTTACCAGCTCCTTCTCATAATATTCACGTTGTGTCTCCCTTGCTTCATTTACTTTCTATAAGAGACAGAGAAAAATAAAGTTATTTCTATTAAATGGTAAAATCTGAACAGTAGAAGGAAAAAAAAAAATACAAAAACATTACTGATGACATAAACCTACAAAAATTAACTTCCATACAAAACAAACTGAGCAAACAAAAAGCACTGACAAAATAATTCAATAACCAAAAAGGTAGTTTCAATATATCCTTGCAGAGAAATATAGCCATATTAAAATCTATTTTTTTTTTTTGCTCTATTTAATCTGGGGAAACAGCAATCAGGTATCAAGGCTATAGAAAATTTCAGTTCAGTATTTTCAAACGTGTTCAGCACATTTTCAGAGAATGGCTTTTCTTAATTGTTCTTTAACCATTTCACCTTTCTCCTTACTGAGACACTTTAGATACTAGGCATCAACACACAAGGTCATAAATCAAATGAAATTGTTAGAAAATATCCAAAGCAGTCTGACTTCCCTCTGCTCTCACTTTACACTCTACATTAGTCATTGTATGTTGCTACATGAGATATACTTGGAACATACTACTACTGGTCCTGTTCCAGTCATATCAAACAAAAATTAAAACATAATCAATTTTTTTCCCCTGAGAATTCCAAGTATTTCATTTTTATTCAACTAAAGCAAATAAACTGTTTAACCTTCTCTAAGGCCAGAATTTGCTGCCTCTGTCGCTCATCCAGACTTTGTGTTTTGCTTTGTAGTAAGTTTCTTTCCTCTTCCAGCTGGGATAGTTTTTCCTTTAATCTAGACTTTTCCGATTCCAAATCTCTGATTGTAACTTCCTGAGTCATTTGAGTAGCTTGAAGCATTCCAATGTGACCTAAAAACAAAACACCTTTTTAAAACCTCACAGCACTGGTCTCACATAATTGAAGTACACATTCATACTTCAGTGATTTCTAGAAGTGCAACTCTAGCAGAAGTTTTCATATGGATCTCCATTATCTTCACTGCAACGCTTACCCTCCCCTCCACTTCTCCCTTTTTTAGTTTTCTTGTCAAATGTCCAACAACAGTAGAGTGCTTGGTGCTGGGGCTCCTTTAGTTTCACAATTCCTGGTTCAGAGTTGCATATTGACTCCAAGAGAGAGCAGAAGTAGGCAAAAGTATGAACACAGACAGTCTATCTTGAAGAACCTAGCCCACCTAAATCCACACATTTTTACCCCACGATAAGCTACACAACAGAAAGCAGAACATTGAAGTCGAATGGTAAAGATGTTTTATCAAACTCATAATTTAACGAGCTTGCTAGATATAGCAGCTAAAGCTATGTAAAACTTCTGGAATTGCACTTTGTTTATTTTGCTATAGGCGTATGACTAAAAGATGTAACAGAACTAATTCTCTCTACAGTAAAGTATGATCCAAATACTTGCAGGTTAGAGGCTTGCTTTTAATTTCTTTATTTAAAAAAGAAAAATCTACAAAGCCAGACAGTGTAATCATCTGTCCTTCACATCACAGTGGAAAAAGATTTATGACTTCAGAAATTTTTGCCCTTGTTCTTCTGAATTTTTATCTGTATTATGGAAAATACTACTAGTAGGTAACTGACTAAAGCAGTGAAACTCCTGTGATGCTCCTAGGTTCGTTCAGTTGAACAACTGAGAGGATGCTGCTAAATTTGTTCAACTGAACAACAAGAGGGGATATTCTCCCACTGTTTTAACATCTTTCTAGAGCATCATAAAGTCATACCTAAGCTGACATTCCATGCTGGAATGGATTCTTTTGATAGAAACACCCCATTCTCCCTTTCAAACTGCATGACCTAGATATGTTTGAAATATGCCTTTTAAAAATTAGCATATAATAAAATGAAGTGGTAACTAAACAGATTTTCAAGAATTATACAGAGATCCTTAACAGTTTCACATAAAGAAAGCATCCAGATAAACTGTATTATTTACACAGAACAAATTTATTATTTTTGTAGTCACAAGTTCTAGGAGAGACTTCCTCCCCGCCCCCACCACCCCCATTTTATTGTATCCTTCAAAAATAACAGATCAGTTGACTTCTAATAACAGAGCATTACTTTTAAATTTAAGTTACTAAGAAATAGGTAAGGAAGTGGACTGTGTGTCACTGTTTCTCACAAGACAAAACCACTGAGCCTCCAGATTCATTTCCATCTGCGGTTAAAGCAAGGCATGAGCCACAAAGGAAACTGTTTTAGCCTTTGTTGCCTGTGGACAGTGATGTGAAGCACAGCGGGATACATAATGGAATCTTGCCATGAAAAATGCTTCAAAATTAGTAGTAGTTTTATAAACAATGCACACCTCTAATTGTACTAAGCCCTGAAGAATTCTCAGAGTAATTTTGGCATTTTTGTTTGATAAAACTAAAAACTGAAGAGAAAAAAAAACTTAAGATAACAGGTACACTTAACTTCTGTAACATTTCAAAAACTACCTTGTTTCAAAAGTTCAGCTGTTTAAGAAATGTATTTGCAAACCCAGATTTTATAATGTAACAAGGAGAATAATTGTATGAGCATTTCAAGTTTGTCAGGAAGTATTATGCACATGCATATTTTATTGTAAGCACGCACACACACTGATCTAGAGCTTTTGTCCTAGCAATACTGACACACAGTAGAGGTTTCCCATTCCTCATATTCTACACAGAAGGTATGAAACAAAGCAGTTTCCTTTCAAGTTTGGAATCTCAGGATAAATGGGAGGAATAATATATTAATTTCCCATAATAGACTTAATACAGCATTCTCAAACTGCAATACAAGTAAGTATTTTGTATGGTAATTAAGTATAAGAATTTAGTTTCTTTGGGGCAGGATTTTTGACTTCCAAGTGTGAGCTGAAATTCAAAGGAGATGGCAGTGGCCCAGTGTCAGAAACCCTTTCCAAACAGCCTGGTAATCAATTTTATCACACTGTAATTGCTTGGTGGCATGACTGTAAACAGGGCTCCTGGTTCTTGTTGCACAGCAAAAAAAAAACCAAACAGCCTGGATATTTCGGTTTGCTTCCACTAAACCTGGGGCTGGCTGCTGAACCCTACCCATGCTTCTACCTAGGGAAACAAACAGCAACAGTCAAGAGTGTACAGGAACAGGCTTCTTTTCCCAAGCCTCAGGTCATGAATTTTTCTGAGTGCCTCAAACATAACTTTTTGAAGGGTCAGATTCCCATTTGAGATGCTCTTAGCAGGAAGCCCATTCCTTTTAGCTATTTACATGCAGTAGGACCTTGCAGTCTTGGGTCCCTGCTGGCCTTTATCTTGTCCGAACATATAGCCTAGACTATTCCTAGCTGTTACCTTAGCTAGCTCATCTATGCCACTTGTCCTAGGGGCGAAGCATTCCTAGGGAGTAGACACACTCAGTCCATCTGTAGGAACTGCTTAATTACTTAAAGGACAGAAATAAAGCCTTGATATAGGCCACATACAGAGTTTGAGGGCTATGCCACATGTAGCCATCTGTAATAGGAAACTATTACAGTAAATATGGTATTATATATAGTATATAATATAAACAATAAACTATTACAATATTAGCAAGCTAACACTGTGAAGTATTTTCTGGCCTGAAGGCTGACTGGCAGAGTCTGGCAACATCCCAGCCTTCAAAACAAGGTGATCTTATCCAAACTGACTTTTGGGAAGGGCCCCCAGGGTTGTGCTAACTTGTATGGAAAATAATCAGGTATTTCTATCATTGGTCTAGTTGAACAAGGCCAAAGATAAGCCAGGAGCTTATTTTTAGCCTGCAGTCCTGCCTATGGTATAGACAACTAAGTTCAAGTACTTGGGCTCATGCCTGTGCCCCACCACTAAGCAGCTTGCTACAGAGGCAATGCCAGTAAGTTAAAACCCACATGTGTACAGCCAAGTCTTAAACCATTTTCTACACCTTTCCATATGCCAACAAGCACAGAGAAATCAAGAAAACAGCTATCAAGAAAACCCTAACAGATTTATTAATTGATAAGCTGCAAGTCTTCTGACAGTAGGTGTAAAGCAAAGTACTGCAGTCTCAGCAAAAGAACAAGGCAGCTGAAAACGATGGAGAAACAGGAAGGATGTCTCTATGACTGTGTGGAGAACAGACAGGTACACGGCAGAAGCATTCTGTGCAAGTGCAGTTAAGGCAAGAAATTCCAAGGCCTGGAAGATATGTACACACTATAAGTAGCAGGACATTTGGACAAATAAGTACACAAAAAAAGAGTCTTAAGTACAATGCATACAATATCAAAACAGTTAAAAAAACCCAAAGCTTGTCAGAAATTTCTATGGACAGCATAGAACAGTCTTTAGGCATTCTAAACCTGCACAAGGTTAACAGAAAAGGAAAGGCTAGAATAAATGAATTAAGTTCATTTCCAGATCATACATACTGGCTTTGAGAACAAGATCAGTGGCCTGCTGCTGTAAGCGCTCTCTAGCAGCTGCTAGCTCACTTTCCACTTCTTTGTGTTTGCTTAACAATGACATCTCCTCCTCCTTCACATCATCTAGCTGTTTTTGAAGAACCTAGAGGAAGCACAGTATAATGGCTGTTATCATTGTATACTACCATGTTTAAATTTAAATGAGCATTAGGTTAAAATGCACAGAAAAGACCTTTCAGTAAACAAGCTTCATTCATACACATGCTGAAATCATGTAATATTACCATCATATTCATTTTTTATTATGTGTTTTTCCAAACATATTGGTGAAGCACTGCAAGAAACCTGATACACGGCATGACAAGGATACAAAAGAGAAATGTGACAATATTCAAAAAGGTGTATGAAAAATAAGAACAGTAACATGGTCGGCAGAATTTGGGGGCCAATTTGAGAAACCTGGTTTCTGGTATCTCAGGGTTCTTCAAATTGAAGAATATGTTATATGTTCACAGCAGTTTTCAATGTCCTTAACTGGAACTGCAAGTGTTTATTACTGACGCAAATAAAGCTGCACATGGATATACATAAAATGAGAGCTAGGCAATTAGTTAAATCAAACTTTTAATATGTTTTAAGTCTGATGTACCGATTCACAAGAGCAGCTCTGGGGTAGTGTGATGATGGTGTGCTCCCAGCCATGCAGGAAAGAAAAGGGAATCTTGTTCCGTTTTAAAAAGCAAGCTAGATTTCTCATCATTCGAGTCACTGGAATAGTAAAGGGTCATTTTAGAAACTAAAGCAGGAAATAAAATTGGGGAGAATACTGGACAGGACGTGTAGTGGAACATGGACACCAGAAGTGGTGAGATTATGCCTTTGAGCACCTCATCCACGATGATCAGAGTAGGATCTGACTTTACAGTCTGCTGTGAATACTGTACTAGACTCTTCCTCATCTTTGCAACCAAGAGGGACTCCCTAACTGCAGGAATGATCAATATATAGTGAGTTTCCTCTTCACTGCAGCTTACTAGAAACTGACCTCCTCGATGTAGTCAATTGAAAGGCAAGAGTTCTGCTTCGTTAACTGAACTGAGTTGGAAATGGACTTTTGGAAGGCTCCTTGGGAAACCAGAAGAAGGTATTCCGGATTCAACATCTGATAAAGATAGCAGTCATCCTTCACTATACCCTGTAGCCTTTACACAAGAAGGCAGGATAGTCCAAAAGATGGGCTGGAATTAGATCATAAATGGGAAAAGCTCATGGCCCATCTCAGCTCTACCCAAAGATGCTTCCAAAATTACTATGACCATCACATTTCAGGTACTTCTGGCTTTGAAACTTGAGAGTAAGTACAAATGCAAAACATAAGACACTTGAGCTTACCCACAGAGATTACTGTTCTCAAGGCCTAAGCACAGCTACCAAAACCCAAGCAGAATTTCCCAGAATCTTTTCCCTCAAGCCCAGCACACTCAGTCTTATTTTTTTTCTGAACAAAAAAATTCAGTCTTTGTATTTCTGGGATGTCTTGTTCTTATTTAAGAACAAGAAACTTCAGTATCTAAATAACACTGTGTTGGGGTTTAACTGTGGTAGGGAACTAAGCCCCAGACAGCCGCTCACTCACTCTCCCACGGTGGGATGGGGGAGAGAATCAAAAGAGTGAAAGTGGGAAAACTCATGGGTTGAGATAAAGACAGCTTAATAGGTAAAGCAAAAGCTGTACACACGAGCAAGGCAAAACAAGGAATTCATTCCCCATTTCCCACAGGCAGGCAGGTGTTAAGCCATCTCCAGGACAGCCAGGCTCCATCACGCCTAACGGTGACTTGGGAAGACAAACGCCACCACCCCAAACGTCCCCCTGCCTCCTTCTTCTTCCCCCAGCTTTATATTACAGACCACGACGTCCCATGGTCTGGGATATCCCTTGGGTCAGTGGGGGTCAGCTGTCCCGGCTGTGTCCCCTCCCGGCTCCTTGTGCCCCCCCAGCCTGCTCGCTGGTGGGGTGGGTGAGGAGCCCTTGGCTCTGGGTATGCCCTGCTTGGCAGTACAAAAACATCTCTGTTATCAACACTGTTTTCAGCACAAATCCAAAACATAGCCCCGTACCAGCTACTGTGAAGAAAATTAACTCTATGCCAGCCAAAACCAGTACACACTGAAAACATGTGCAGTATTTCAGTTGCTGCTTGTGAAAACATCATTGAAGATGTTGTTATAAAAAAGTTAAAATGTTCACAAAATTGTCTTTTTTTTTGCCTCTCACAAACCTAATTTTGTTAACACTCAACATCCTTAGGCAAGATAGTCACTAATGGCCTCTACGAGCAAGACTGCACTAAATACAGAATATTCATTGTATTTAGCGTCAGTTATATGACATTCCTGTCAAACACATTTCTGCAAGAAACTGTACAGTCTAGATAAGGGGTTGTACAACTTTTCTAGCAAGCATTCCAGTTTGTCAGCATAACATCTCAAATGGTACCAGTCATCAACATTCTCCTTCCCTCTCTGAATCATTTTTTGGGAGGGAGAGATGAGTTTGTGTGGAGACCTGATTCAAAGATATTGCTTAGCTTCCCCTCACCCCCCTCCTCTTTGGAGAGAGGAGAACAGGGTTTGGTTTGGGTTTTTGTCTGTTCTTTAAGTGGCAACAGTTTTGAGTACTCTATTGAGTACCCTACACTTGGGTACTACAACTAGAACAACCAAGTTCTGTTCATGAACAGCTGAAAGAAAGGAGACTGAGACCTTCCCCTGGGTAGGGCCTTCTAGATTCTACTGGAATATAAAGTAGTATGAATTCAGTCTGGGAAAATTAAACACAAAATAAATTTTTAAATATACATAAATAAAAAAAAATTAGAAGTAGAAGATAATCAAGTACAAGTGACAGAAAATTAAGTTTACATGTTCCAATCACCTCAACCTACCAGCCTCATAGAAAGACAGCCTAAATAGGAAAAGAAAATTCACAGCCTTGGGAACAACATATCATTCGTCTTACCTGAACATTGTTTTCTGCTGTACCAAGAGCCACCTGAAGTTTTTGGCATTTTTCCCGTAGACTGGAAGCTTCATCCTGGACCATTTGCAATTCAGTTTTAAGCTTTCCCAGATTCTTCCGTAAAATACTTTCCTGGTTTTGAAATTCTTTTCTTAGTTCCACTTCTTTTTCCTTGCAAGCATGCAGACTCTCTGCTGTAAAAAGCTGAGATCTTTTCAAAGAATCGAGTTCATGTTCATAGAAGGACTGTGCTTTGCTGAGTTTGCCTTCATAGTCCTCAATGAGTTTTTTTCTTTCCAGCCTTAACTCTTCAACTTTATTGTTCAAGTCTTCCAGCTCCAGTCTATGCAATTCCTCTAGCTTTTCTTGTCCCTTACTTAAAGTAGCATTCTGACTCTGTTGAGTCTTCAGCAGTTCTTGAATCTCAAGCCTGTGGGCAGCTCTCAAGTCTTCCAGAGCTGTACGCTTGTCCTTCTCATATTGCACTTGCAACTGTATGAAACTTCGTAGCCTTTCCTCAAATTTCTTTCTGATCTCTTCTACTTCTCTTGACATGGTCACTACACGTTGGACGTGCTGAGCTTCTGCACAAAGCTGCATATCTTCAACTCTATCCTTATAGGCTTCAAATTCTGTCAAGGCCTGATGTTTCATCTTTTTATGATCTTCCAGTGACTCTTCTAAAACTTGGATCTTTCTCTTGAGATCCATTTCTTCTGCAACTTTACTTTTATACTGCAAGATCTTCTCTCTGGTCTCTGCAAGAATTTGTTGAATTTCTTCTTCATGAGCATCCTTAAGGGCTTGGATAGCAGCTTCATGTTCATCATTTTTAGTGTTCAAAGCATATATTACCTACAAACATGAAATAATATTGTATTACAGAAAAGGCATTTGAGTTACCCGTTAAATCATAAGAAAAATCACCTAGGCACTCTGAAAGTTACTTTGACAATCTGGCAGGTTTTCATGATACAAATAAGGCACCAAATGTTCTTGTGAATGTGACTACATAAATGCCGTATTAGCCATTACAACCTTACACATTTTGTAGAATGATCTTTCTATACTTTTTAACCTATAATTTTGCTGTTGAAGGTTTTGCTGTAAATACTACTGGAAAAAAGCATCTTTTTAACAAAAGCCCAGACACTGTATTCTACATTTTATTGTCTGAAATAATGAACACTCACCATTCTGTTTGTTACGTGTGCCTAAAAGGGAAGGCTTTAGATTAAAAAAAAAAGTTCTGAAACAGTATCAGATTGAAAGAACTAAACAGCCTCACTCATCTTCATATAGCAAGGAAATAAAAAAAAAAAAGTCACAAAAATTAGTTTAACTTATATTATTCTAATTCAATTTTTATAACATATATACATGTTATTTAATGAAAGAAGGAAAAAAAAATAGCTCTTCCATGGTTTTGGTAACTGTTCTTAATACTGCCAATACCTCTGCAGGCAGCAGATACACTTGGCTTCCTACCTAGAAAAAATAGTTTTTCCTACTGTGAAAGAGCTTCATGGTTCAGAGACTTGGAAAATACTCCTCCAACACATTGCAAGAAATGACAACAAAACCACATGCAATTCCATTAGCAGAATCACAACTATCATTGCAATGCCCTTCACCCAAGATTTCAACCTTTTATATTCTCATTGTCTTTCATGATGCCAACAGCAACTTCTGACCACAAAGCTTGCACCTCCCTCCTGTCCCCAACATACAACCTCAGCCACTGGATCCCAAAGGTTAGTTTCCCTGTCATTTAAATGGTGTCCAGTGCTCAACTTCTTAGTTCATATCAGAAATACTTTGAAAACCGAGGGGTTTATTTTATTTATTTAAAAACATATGTGCAGTATCTTGCATGCAGAGGGCTTAGTTTTGGTTAGAGAAGCTAGACAATGTAGTTAAAAAGCTATTATAAAAAAATTTAAAAAAAATAAAATCACACTTATGATCAGATTGTTGTAAGTATTTGCAGAACATTAGATCAAATCCCATGCTCAAAACAGCCCTTGAACCCTGTCTTTGTGCACAGAAGCATCATAATGTTCTTCCTCACTTCAGGCAGTGTTCCAGTCTCAGCTTTTGCAGCACTATAATCTGCAGAAAGTATAAACCATATAGCATTTTCAAGGGTATTATTTGGCAATGGGACCCTCACTGAAAATTCCAAGTGAAAAATAAGCCTACATGCAATGACAGATTCAGAAGGTATCTTTAAATTCTCATCAACCACTTACTTACTCCATACAAAAAGCAATGAACATCTACAAATTCTATAAGCACCATTCATTCCCTAAATGAAGGACATGGGTATCTTACAGAAAAACTTAAAAATTAAATAAAATGCATGCAACTGAATGTTATATCATAACACATGTTCTTCAGCAGCCTGAATTCCAGCTCTATCAAATCACTCTATTATAAATCTCAGTATTTTAAAGTAAGGGAATAGCTATATCAGATTTTATCTTTGAGAATTTAATGTACTGTATTAGCATAGGAACGTAGAAAAAAAGTCTGTACTAACTGAAGCAAATGCAACCTAACAGCATTTCAGTGAAGCGAAAGCAGAAACTGAAATATATTGGAACAAATTAATACATTTAAAGTTCCAGCTAAAATAAATACTTCTTAGTCAAGTAAGTTTCTGAAAATTTAGAGGCAGCAAGGTTGCAAAAGTTGGGAGGTGGGCAGATAAAACAAGTATTGCACTCTCTATTTTTAAATTAGAGGATAAGCCATTTCCAAAGTATGCTTGTACAAGCTTTTAAAAATACTAGTAGCTTTTTCAGTGCAACTGCGTATTACCAAGAAGCATAAGCTGCTCATTTGAGTAATTCATATTTTTTCCAGCCCCACTCTAAGTGCATCATACGCATTGCAGTTCTTACCAGATGACAGAAAAAAAAAATAATTTAAATTGTGCTTTACTGTATTTCCAGTTAGCATATCATTCCAGAGGTACAGACAGAACCATACTCTCTCCAAGAATATGGAGATTGCCAGCTAAAGGCCTTAATACTCTTTATACAAAACAGTAACTTAATTAATTATTAATAGGAATCTACTGAAATACTATATGCCTTGGTCTGAAGAACTACAACAGAATAAGTCAGTAACAACAACCACCACCTTTTTTTATACCAATAATTGAGTACTGGAGTGTTTAGTTATATTCTATGTGGTAAGGTTAAGCAACTCTATTGCTGCATTAGCACTGGTGTCTTGAACTACATTGAATACAAAGAACAACCAGTGTTCACCACTGTTTGTGGCTGAAAGATAAAAGTTTTACTATTTGGCTGAGAAATATTTTTGACTCCAAACCAGATGTTATGGCTTGGAGAGCTGACCAGCTCTTGCCTGCTCAGCTGCACTTGGTCATCTGCTCCTGCCAGCAATTTAGTCATGACAGAATGCTTTTCAAATTAAAAAAATTTATAATTCACCTTAATACTAGTATTAAGTGCCAAATATATTTTGCAGCACAGAAAATATCTTCAAAAACGTGCACGATTCATTCTCTCTAATTTTACATGGAAACAGGAACTGATACCTATGAGAAAAACCCCCATCACTACACACCTTACACAAACATCAACCTTTTGTCTCTGGTAAACCTTCATTTTAGACTTAACATGTGGGTCCCTGGGTCAGAGCACTATATTCAGCCTAGTTCAGGTGAAGTGTCTTGTTCCCAGCATTGCCGGGGTGCTGCTGCCCATGAGCACTGGTGCTGTCTGGAGCCTCCAGAGACACCCCAAGAGTTTGTCAGTGCTGCACATCTATTCAACAAACTACACAACTACAGTGCCAACAAGGAAGTGCTCATGCATAACCTGCTAATGGTTTGGAACACACGGCCCAGTAAGCCTGACCTACCCTTGCTGTCTGTGGGTAGATAAGAACTGCTAGACGCAGAAAGAAATAAGATACACTGGGAAACTGTAACAAGGGTTTTCTAGACACGAGTCACACTTCACAGATACAGTGGGATGCAAACAGAAAAGTTTAGTCCACAACATCAACAAGAAACATCAAAAAACTTCAGGCATTATTATGAATTAATTTTATGTAGAAATGTATCCTCTACTATAGTCCAGAATATTAATATCTTTTATTACAATGGGTATTACATTATTTTTCCCCTTTTCTTCCTGTTGACCAAATAATGCCAAATAATGACAAGTAAGTTATATTTAAGCATTTAAAATCCATGTATTATGATCAATGAAGAGTCAATTTAAGACTAAATAAATAAAATAACCAATTTAAAAACCAGAAAAAGTTTGGGTTTACTGGGCAAATTTCTGCTCCATAGGACATTATAAAAATATAGTAATACAGGAAAATACTTTAAAGTTATTTGAAACAGTCTTTCAGAAAAGCCATCCACAATCACAGAGTACATTCTTACAAATGCATTACTACTTACAAAGTAGACAGCCAATTATAACATAGCATTTTATTCCTTCTCATGCATTGCTAGCCAGACATTGAACACCACAAGATAAGCTCTGAAGATTTTTTCCTATATTCATCTGTGAAGTTGCATTTTCAACAGGACTTTTTTTTTTTTTCCTTAAATTGTAACCAAGAGACAACTCTGCTCAGAGCATTTAATGGGGAAAACCAAGGTACCGCTAAATCTGAAAACCCCCTTTAAAAAACACGTTATTTTCATGGTTTAACCCCAGCCAGCAACTAAGCACCACGCAGCCGCTCACTCACTTCCCCCCACCCAGTGTGATGGGGGAGAGAATTGGAAGGAAAAAGGTAAAAAGCATAGGTTGATATAAGAACAGTTTAATAGAACAGAAAGGAAGAAAATAATAATTATAACAATAATAAAATGACAGTACTAAGAAAAGAATTGGAATATACAAAACAAGTGATGCACAGTGTAATTGCTCACCACTCACTGACTGATGCCCAGTTAGTTCCCGAGCAGCGATCCACCTGCCCTGGCCATCTCCCCCCAGTTTATATACTGAGCATGACGTCACATGGTATGGAATACCCCGTTGGCCAGTTTGAGTCAGCTGTCCTGGCTGTGTCCCGTCCCGACTTGTTGTGCCCCTCCAGACCTTCTTGCTGGCTGGGCTTGAGAAGCTGAAAAATCCTTGACGTAGTCTAAACACTACTCAGCAACAACTGAAACATCAGTGTGTTATCAACGTTATCCTCATACTGAATCCAAGACATAACACTATACCAGGCACTAGAAAGAAAATTAACTCTATCCCAGCTGAAACCAGGAGTTATGCATACCAAAAAAATCCCAACCCCAAAGCCTACATATGCCCATCTCTCTTCTTTTCTTTTAATGAAGAAAAAAAAAAAAAAAAAAAAAAAATATCCCTTTACCTAGAAAGTTTTGTTCCCTTAAGGAAATTGTGCAAATATAGATGCTTTGTCAATCCAGTCCTTGTGTTGCTGGCAGCACAACAGAAACATGCTAGAAATTTAGGCCAGGATTGCTTAGACATCACAGAAAAGGTGGAAGGCAGGCACTTGTTCTTCAGCTATCTGGTTCACTGCAAGTCTTCTTAAATGCTTGGGCCAGTGCATTAGGGTGCACAACATGAGTAGGTAAGAGACAAATATGGTCTGCAGCTGTAAAAATTGCATCCCCTGCCAACACCATCTCCCCAGAAAAGCTGGTCTAACTGCACCAGTCTTCCTTCGAGATAAAATCTACAGGGGCCAAGAACTTGAAAATTTTTCCCCAAAAATACTTCCACAGAAAATTTACTACAAAAATATCCTTTAGCTGTTCAACAGTCTTTATGCATTAGCTCAATTTATGCCTAGGTAAAATTTAGTACTTCAGATACTCTGAAAACAAATACTGAATTATTTTTATTACAACAAGCTTTCCAAACTAATCTCTCATGTCTTCTGTTTACAATTAATTATTTAGAGAATGATGCCATGAAGATCAGCATAATTTATTTCCAGGAGTAGAACATTAACAGATTTCCACTTCTACCTAACATTCAACCTTTGACTGAAAACAAACAACAACCATTTTTCACTTCCACACTTGTGGCTAAACATTTACGCTTAATTTTCTATAAAAGAGAAGTCTTGGTAAGTCAGAGGACATGCACTAACATCTAAGCTGCTAATTAAACAGGGGAAAAATACTTATTTTGTATTTTCACATTTCTTGATGTTCAATACCATATACATACAGCATAAAGCCTCACGGAGGCACATACACCTAAAGATGCTTTCCACATGCTCCTGAACACGTGCTCCTCAAGTACCTGTAATCTGATGTGCTGATAACCCTTTTCTACTTTCTGAACTGCCAAGTACAGATCAATATCACATTAACTACTTGATTTACAGTCCTTCCTGTGTTTTGTTTATTTGCGTATGAACCACACCAAAATATCAACTCTTCTTAAGAATTTGCCTGTAAATCCCACTGGTTGAAAAGATCCATTTGCATTTACAGCTCAGCATATTTATAAATCATTACAGAGCCTGCACCTTAAAATTTAATTATCAGAAAAAGGCACACCACATTCCAAGTAATTGTGGAGTAGGAGATCTCCTCACCTGAAGAACGGATACAGAGCCTGTCTTGGCACAGGGACAGAATGGCCAGTGTGCCCAATTCTATCATTCACTGTTGCCTTTTTCCTTTCTCCTGGAGTTGTACCAGACAACAAATGAGAGGCTTTCTGGAAGCTAATGAGGAGCTTCATGTTACAGTAGCCTATCCTGGAAATATACACTTCATCCAAATCCAGGAACAGGAGTAACCATTACCAAGCCAAACAGGTAACAGAAATCAAAAGCATACCAGCAGGTAAATCTACAGCTGTAGAGCACTCTGCAGTCAAAGATTCAACAAAAGGAGCACATTACCTGCACTGCATTTCATAGACCAACCTGCCGAGCAACAACAGGAAGATGGGGTTCACAAGTTCAGGAGCCATGCAGTCTGCTGCCAGGAGTCAAGTGTGGTTTAAACCTCAGGTCTCTGGGCTGGGACATAACATGATACCTTCCAAATGATTTTAGCAATCACTAGTGAACAGAAACTTGTCTATTTGTAGAATTTTTAATAACTATAGAAGAATTTGAGCCACTTCCCCTAAAATATCAGGCTACCTTGAAGTAATTTCTTTTCCCTTTCTCTGGAAAAAATGATCCAGGTTTTAACCAAAAAAATAAAATTCATGTTCAAACAGGACTGATCACTAAGCTTCTACTCTTCTTCTTCTTTTTTTTTTTTTTTTTTTTTTTTAGTTTTAGGAGCAAAACCATAAAGTAAGCAAAGAAGGTAGTACAGTCATTTTTGCTCAAATCTCACCACTTGACAGTCCAAGTTTATTCTCAAAGCTCAGCCCGAGATGAATCTAGGACAAGTTTGCAGTGGCCCACTGGGATACTTTCCAGTAACCTACAGGTATCTATCCTACAATGAAAAACATTTACAATTCCTAGCTACCTCTCAGTATTTACACAGTACTGGCTATTAGTTTTGTCATTTCACACCATCAACTTCAAAGTTCGACCCATTAACTATTACAGAAACAGCATGTGTACAGAACCACAGAAGGGCTGAGGTTGGAAGGCCCCTCTGGAGGTCATCTAGTCCAACGTCCCTGCTCAAAGCAGGCTCAGCTAGAACAGACTATGCTGGGCCTTGCTCAAGTGGGTTTTGAATATCTCCAAGGAAGGAGACTCCTCAACCTCTCTGGGCAACCTGCTCCAGTATTTGACCATCCTCACAGCAAAAGAAGCGTTTTCTCATGTTTAAGTGGAATTTCTTATGTTTTAGTTTGTGCCTACTGCCTCATCTTTTCATGTGGCACCACTAAGAATATGCCCGCTCAGACTTCTTTACTCCCTACCATCTGGTATACACACACATTGGTAAGATCCCCCTGAGCCTTCTCTTCTCCAGGCTAAACAGTCCCATCTCTCTGCCTCTCCCAGTATGACAGATGGTCCAGTCCTTTCATCATCTTAGTGGCCTTTTGCTGGACTTGCTGCAGTATGTCCATGTCTCTCTCGTACTGGGGAGCCCAGAACTGGATCCAGCACTCCAGGTGTGTCTCACCAGTGCCGAGTAGAGGGGAAGGATCACTGCCCCTGAGCTGCTGGCAACACTCTTTCTAATGCAGTCCACTATGCCATTGGCCTTCTGTGCCACAAAGACACATTGCTGGCTCATGTTCAACTTGTTGTCTGTCAGGACCCCAGGGCCTTTTCTGCAAAGCTCTGCTCCAGCCAGTTGATTCCAACCACATACTTGTTATGCTGCCCCAGATGCAGGACTTCACATGAGGTTCCTGTTGGTGCATTTCTCCAGTCTGTCCAGCTCTGAACAGCAGCACACCCATCTGTTTTATCAACCACTTGTCCCAGTTTTATATTGTCTACGAATTTGCTGAGTGTGCATCCTGTCTCATCATCCAGGTCACTAATGAAGATGTTAAACAGTACTGTCCTCAGTATAAGCCTCTAGGGTACACCATTAGTGACTGGCCTCCAACTGGCCTTCATGTTGCTGACCACAACACTTTAAGCCCAGCAGTTCAGCCGGTTTTCAGTCCGCCTTAATATCTACTTGTCTAGCATACACCTGGAGAAAACACAAAGGCACTTGTGCAGTTCCTTCCACCACAAGTTTTCTGAACCATTCAATTGGAAAACAAACAAACAAACAAACAAAAAAAACCCCCAAAAAGACAGAGCTTGTGTATACTTAAGTAGGAAAACTGTATCTGCATTAGAGACCTACAAGAAAATTGATGTCCTAGTCAAAGCATACAATTATATTGCTTTGTCGTAAAGCATTCTCTTCCATTAATCCCATTAAATACAGTAAGGGGAATCCTGTGGCTTCTCAACCTGAATACTCAGTTACCATTCCAACATCTGTATTTTCTTATTATGGTTATCCAGTTGGATCTAAACTTCAACAGTGATATAATCTTCTGGAGGGCTACACTAGGGAACATTCTTAAAAGGCTGTCCCATGCAACTGCAATAAAGGCTTCTACTATTGCTTCTGTTTGGCAGCCAGAATACAAGAAGCTTTTTTTTAAGAGTATTTATATTGTAATGATTTGCTAGATTTGCCTCTTTTACAATACTTACTTTATTCCATATTAAATGGGAGACATTAACTCCTACTCTTCCAGCAATTGATCATACAAAATCTGTAGGTAAGACTTTTCAGAATTTTTCACCAACAAAAGTTCCCCATGCCTGGTGGGTCAGTCAAATAAGGATCTTCATCAAGACCTCAAGTTTTGGGTGTGATAAGCTATCCTAAGAAGAAAATCTGTGATAACTAATATGATAGAGAAAGATGATTAAAGGAAAACCAAGAAGTCTTCTTTC
Source organism: Aviceda cuculoides (assembly GCA_035590195.1). Classification (NCBI taxonomy): domain Eukaryota; kingdom Metazoa; phylum Chordata; class Aves; order Accipitriformes; family Accipitridae; genus Aviceda; species Aviceda cuculoides. The sequence continues at coordinate 26,678,511 of JAVJGG010000013.1, forward strand.
TTCAGCACACATAATTTTTTTTTTTTTTTAAATTCAGCAGTTGAGAAAATAGTGGCAATTTTAAATCAAGGAACACATATAAATAAAATATAAGTAGACTTGCAAGAAAAAAAAAAAAACATTACTGAGCACTTGTGTGCAACTTGGCATTAAATAATTAGCTCAAAGCCTCTGGCCTTGAGGTGTGTACAGGTCTGTATCATGCACATGTCAGTTTATACATATTCAGTCTCTCAAACAAACGTGCCTAGTTCTGACTACTACTGTAAAAATCTCCATTATTATATGAAAAGGGAAACAAACAAACAAAAGAGCTGAATTGGTGGCATATTGCAAAACACAAATAGTTAAGAGAAAAAGTTAAGAATTATCTACATAAGCCATATACAAAGAACACACTCAGAATACTGAGAAATTATTCTGAGGCACATTTTAAGACTACTCTATATACAATGCAGCTTCCAATACACTAGTTTTAATTCCATAGAGTTATAAATAATGTCTTAACTTGTTAAGAGACAGTACGGAACAATTTGCTCTGCACACTAAAACATTTAAAGTGGACAACCAATTTGCTGAACTTTTCAAATACTTTTTTAAAGTTCAAATTTAGCTAGCAAATAGCATTTAAGCTTTGGTTTGTTTGGTTTTTTTTAATAATAGCACTCTTAACTGCTTAAGTAAGCACAAGTTATCTCCAGTAATTAATGCACTTCTCCCATAATACAGTCAGGAATGGTTCTAACAAAGAGGACAGATTTTGATACCTAGCTTTCTGTTCTGCTTTTAGCAGATCCTCTCTCTAATTCTAATCTATACTTTAAAAAAACTTCCATGGCTTTCTACCTATAGTTTAATGGTTAGAAAGACTCTGTACAATACAGCTTCCAAAACAACATCTCTTCCATGAAAGTGTAAGGTTATTTACAATAAAAAAAAAAAAAACATTAAAAATGAACAAGCTCGATGCATGCCAACAGAGACACATACATTTCAGAAATGTCTCCTTTTACAGATAGGAGTTTAAATAAATGCTTGCACTTGTTAGTTTGCCATAGGTTTTTCCCTAAGTTCTTAATATACCTCCTATATTTTGGGCAGTCTTCAATCACAGAACCAGGACATAAAATGCACTAGAATGCAATGCGGAGATTCCAACGAATTCATTGAAATGCCATTAAAATGGAACATTAGTGATACCAGTGTATCATAATAAAGAAGGAACATTGCCCCCAACCCAAACATAAACATTCCAAAAAGAAGCAAAAAGCAGTAATGGACTGATTAGTATTAAGTAACCACAAATCCCCTTGCACTTACCAGGAATTAGACTTACTTTATACTCCATTACAAAAAAACCCAAGAATCAACACAAGCCAAAGAAACCTGATCATCTGAGCTTCTCAGGCCACATAACAGAAAGAAAACTAAAGTTTTCAGTGCTTTGTGAACATCTGCAAGGAAAGAGATACAAGCTGCCTTGTGAGGCTCTAGAGCTACATCACACAGAAGATTCCTGTCCAGTAATAGTATACGATACTTCAGAAAGCACAACATGAAATGGGCTGTTAATGGTGAAGCCCTGTAATCCATACCCCCCCATACTCTGTACATGTTGAGAAGTGAAATCTGCACTGTAGCTTCAGCTTCCACCCCATCCCAGTTGCCTGAGAATATACAAAAATTACCTATAAAATAAGCTATGCGATCTGCTGTACTACATGATTTCTGTTTGAAAGCAACATATTCTTAGAAAACTAGCATAAGGAAGGTATAAACTGAGCTGAAGGTGTAACCACCAGGAAATTCATTTGTTACAACATCTGATACAGCCTACTGGGACTCTCAGATAGCAGGTAACACACCATTTATAAAGGCAAACACAAGTGTATAAGAAAAGACCAGCTATGCATTATACCCCCTGTGTTGTCATGCAATAAATCAGTGACTTGAATTACAAAGTCTGATAAATCAAATTACTTCAAATGTGCCTAGTTTCACAGAAAAGGACACATAGGAGCTGACCAAAAAGGATGTATGATTGAGAATTCCACTGTGATAAAAGACAGACTTGCAAAAATAGTCTTTCACGGCCCTCTAATGAACAGGAATAGCTTAGGTATTCATTCTGCATACAACTTGAATTAACTATTTCCTCCTGTTACAGACTGGTTTAACATATACTTGCAACTGCAACTCAATGCCCTTGTGCTGGGAGAAGTGTGGCAACACCAACACCCAATCAAAACCCCTTTTTGGTTCTGGGATGTTAACCTCTATCAATCAGGTTATGTCAGAAACAACCATTACAAACCTGTAACACAGCTAGCTTTAGGCAATTTCCTAAGACAGTTAAATCTTGAGAAGCATACTGAAAGGGAAAAAAAATAAAATTAAAAAACAAATTTAGTGACAGATGTACAAATTCCCCAATCTGCCTCCTGGTGAGAAAGAATCCCATTTACTCTCTAATCATCCATCCAGAATATAGTTGACACATCTGCTCTATGATTAGACCTTAAATTGCTGCAAGGACAACAGGATAGGCCAAAGGGCTACTCCAAGTTGTATTTTAGTCTCCAAGCTGCATTTCCTTACAGATTTATTTCTTGAATATTTGCATACGTGATTTGAGCCTTTCAGGCATAGAGTTCCCTAGAGGAACCTAAGGTAGTATGTTTGTACTGTACCTATTCATGCACATTTAGACTCTGTGAAACAATGCACTGGGAAGTTCTCAGAGCTGAGCAACTGACTTTGCATTGAGGAGATAACAGTGGTTTGCCCATAGCAAAACAAACAACATAGCAAAGATCTTCACTCTACAAGAATTGTTTCATATACAAACAAATGAATTTTCTCTCAGCAGAGTGATATTAAGTTCAAAGCTTCCCAAAACAAAATGTAGCAACACCTTAAGTGGAGAAACAGGGTGAAAAAGGTAGTCATCTTACAGACCTGTATCACTGTTTTTGATTAATCATCAAAATATTTTTTTTCAAGTAGTATATAATTTCAAGACACAATTTCCTCTTCTTTTGAGAACTACAAGGGCTTTTGAATCTAAGATACTTTGGGCATCATCCACAAATAGAACAGATAACTTTAATGAATTTTATGACAAGACAACTGCATTTCCAACTTTGTAAAATCCTTAAAAGGTAAGAATGCAATTATTTCAGAACAAAATTAAACCAAGTATAAATCCTGAAGGAAATCATGAAGTTTTGCATTGTACATTCCCTAAGTCACCTTTAGGAAATCAAACTTGAACCCCTCTTTTAGAGCCTTGACTATATGAATAAAATGCTGCTGCTCATTTAACTATTCTCAAACATTTCTTAATTTGCTGACTGACAGAACTCCCTAAAAAAAAAGTAGGCCTTGTTTTTATTTTCACTTCTTTGTCTTTTTGTCAAGCTTTTGGGAAGCCACTACAAAATGGCATGGCACACATTTTCAGAGAAATAATTCACTGCACTTACCTTCATAGTGTTTAGCGTAATCAATGTTATAGCTCACCACATTGACTACATGAAAGGATTGGGCAATTGTAGTTATATAAATTTGACCTCTAAAGAGATATTGCTAGTAGGAAACGTACTGGTTTGCTTAACAGGAAGTAAAACTTACCTACTTCTGACATCAGCGCCAGTGAAACGAAAACGTCGAGGCGGCCCTGCGCTCAGCACCACGGAGAGCGGCAGGCGCCCGCCGCCGCATTGTCGCGCCCCGCGCTCAGCACCACGGAGAGCGGCAGGCAGCCGCTCTCCGCCGCCTCCGCGGGAACGGAGCAAAACGGTGCGAGAGAAACCCAACAAACACCCTTCCAAGACAACCGACAGGCAAAGTGTCAGACAAGCGTCAGGCTCCGCTTCACAAGTCTGCCAAGAACGGCTCGTACAGCCTCCGACTTCGCTAAGATGATATACCATGTTCTTTGATAAAATCAGTTCTTGTAGATAAACTTGAGACTACTCTCAGTTCTTTGACAAACTACCGGTTTTTTTTATGCTGCCCAGAGGAGAGGATTTTCTTTATTTCTTTCTGTATACTTATAGAAAAAGGAAGAATTTGTTTAAGAACCTATAGAATCTTTTTTCTATACACGAGAACAGCAGAGGCTCAAGAATTAGTAGCAAATCTAGAGTCAAATAGGGCACGTCAGTCAGGACTTCAATTGAGATTTTCTTCAAGGGGCCACATCTACCATATTTCATTGGTATGGTGTCAAACAGTATTACCATTTCATATGGGCACATACAGAAGCACATATATTTTATAGTGAGAGGGCATGTTACTTCTGTCTCCAACTTTGCTAAACTAACAGTTTTCTGAAAGCAGGAAATCTAGTTACCCTCAGGAACAGGGAGCATAGGCATGTAAGAAGAAAAAAAAATTAAATTGCCATTAGACAAAAAAGTTTAATACACAAACAGCTCTGTCCAAAAATATTTCTGGGATTTGGGATATAGTTTATTCTAGAGTATCAACTCATCGCTATGGAAAATAACACAAACCAACAGAAGCTAAACTTGCTTCAGGCTCTTTGCTTGTACAGAAGGTGCAAGGATACTTAATCTAGCAGTACCTGCCCAAACATAAATGACAAGGATTGCAATCTCATGCAGTAGCTTTATGGAGGTAAGGCAGAATATACCCAATACACCAAACTGTGAATGGTCTACACTGTAGACTGATAAGGCACACATGGCAAGGTGTGAAGCAGAGCATGGAAATAAAGAAAGGCAAGACAAGAATCATGGGTGTAAAGAAAATGGCCACAGAATGATCCCAGACCAGCTCAAAGAACACAAACTGATCTTCATGTCAAAGTCCAGTCTCTGTTTTAGGACACATTTCTGCAAACTCTATCTCAGCATAAAGCAAACAGC
>JAVJGG010000013.1:26698307-26710094 GCA_035590195.1 Aviceda cuculoides
CAGCACCTCCATGTCTTTCCTGTAGTGAGGGGCCCAAAACTGAACACAGCACTCGAGGTGCGGCCTCACCAGTGCCGGGGAACATACAGGGGAACAATCGCCTCCCTTATTTTAAAGAAAATAAACAAAAATTACAGAGAAAACACAGATCTGTTTTACAGACAAGCAAAAAAAAGCAGCAGGAGAAGTATGAACAAAGAAAAACTAACACCTTGGCAAAACGTCCCACTGCTTACATATGACCGTCCTTTAGAAGTGGGAGTCACACAAAGTAAGTGTTGGTCGTATCTCTCACTGCTTTTCTGGAAGTTCCTGAGATACAGCTGGGTAAAGGAAGCTTTAAGAGTCTACCTACTATAAAATGCATTTTCTCTTGTTTTAGAAAAGATTATCCAGTACATTTCTGTACTCTTTAGCTGCACAGATGGGGAAAACTGGATGAATCTTCAGTTAAGTATGAATCTCAGCATTTCTATTAATTAATAACTTTTTCTTTGAATAGGACTATTTCAGTCTAGTCCCTTGCTAATTTACCAGGACAGGAAAGCATTTACCAACATTGATAAAAGTACCCAGACACATAAAAAACCAACTTTTGTGTTTTTCTTATCAAGATAGAGAACTAAACCTATCAGTGCTCCTCACTGGACAGAAAATTAATAAGACAACTGGTCATTACGAAGCCAGAGCTCATGCTGAAAATTCATGTAAGTGTTAATAGTAGCCTTACAGCATATTTTCTGCCAGCTGTCTGCATCAAGATATAACATGTAACCCTATGGAACCGCTCCCATACAGGCTTTTAGTAATTAGTCACTTCATTTCCGGCTTAGAGCCAGCATTTTGGCTGACAAAATATATTTTCTGAAGTAAGCCTTCTTACTTTAAATAATGTTTCATTTTGCCTTTTCTCTATTATTTTTTTTATAAATGGTATGCATTTGCTCTAAGCTGCCAATAAAGTCCCGAAACAGGATATAATAGTCTTTATAGTCTTTCATATCACTTGCAAAGATTTAACATATTAGCTACCACTTCAAGCTTCTTCTTAACAACTTTTCTCGTTTTGTGTCATTCTCCTTTTTTAAATTATGCATGTTTTTTCAGGTAGAAAAAATTAGACCTAAACCAGGGAAGTTGGCAGCTCTGCTGGGAACAAGTACTTGAGAGGAATGGTGACCGGAGAGAAGGAAGGGAACAGAGAGGTCTCGTTGTGTAAGTTTGGGCCCTCTGGGGCAGGGTTGGCCTTTACGACAAGGAATAGGAGGCCAAGGAACTTGCTTTTCAAAGCAGGTCTGCTAAGCAGGACCCTCATGGGGAATTTGGTAGACATTAAAAGAACTGCCATCCCTTCCTGCACAACCTGTGTAAATCAACCTTGTTTTCCACTCCCTGGAATACAGCAGACCAAATCCTGATCTCAGTGTTTCAAATCAATCTTTCTAGATTTATGCTACAAATAAATTTAGGGATGCAAAGAAAGCTTAATTTAACTTCTCCTTTTAAACTCAAGTTGTAGACACATTTCTGCACATGAAAACACAATTTTATCAATATATGCTAAATTTAGCATAATTCTTATTACACCGACTTCTCTACTGCAGAGGAGGGATCCGGTCGTACTTTCTACACTGGAATATAAATTTAATCAGCTGCCTAGGACACTTTTATCCAAGGATGTTAGTGGTTTTGGTTTTCCTCATGGACAAAATATGGTTTTCCTCATGGACATATGACAAAATTGATGTATTAAGTAACAGCGGAATTTGAAGGTCTTTATCAGACTGTTCATCTTTTACATTCTTACGCTCCTCTGACAATAACTCATTAAGGAGACTGTTCAGAGTAAAAAATGAATACATTTCAGTTAATTCAATTAATACATTCATATTTATCTTTATTAGGATGAAAGCATTCCTATTGAAAGGAGCAGGACCTTTGGTATCTTATCAGAGCTTCTTCCAGGGATGCATTAAGTAACCTTGCTAACTTCTGTAATGTTCCTCTAAGGACAGGATTAAATGGAAGGGAGTGCTGTGAGTGGGGCTGCGTTGTTTTTGATGCAAATGTTACAATGCACTCAAAAAGGAGACAAATATAAGGAAATCTGCCATGGCCTTTTAGTAGCAACCAGTAAAGATTATTTTGGTATATTAGTATGACTTGCTTAGCTCAATCCTGATGTTATTTAAATATGCTGGACTTGTTGTACAGAAATGTAATGCACTTGTTTTGTTTTTGGAGGAAAAGCAGCTTTATAGGCTAACATATAAAAATAATTCTGACAAAAATATTATTCAGAATATTAATATATGATAAACAATACTAAACAACTGTGATTGTGAAGACCTACAACACTGACCTTCCTAAGAAAATCTTGCTGGCTGCTGCTGTTTGTTGGTTTTGGCATAGTTATTGCCAGCTGGTATTTATCACATCTGTTATGCATCTACAGGGAAAAAATCATCAATAGGAAAAAGCAGCGATAGCGACAGCTCCCTGTTTAAGTGTCACTGCTCTCAGCAGCTTGAGCTAACATCACGTACCTGTCCATTACAGGAGGACTGGCACAGGGTTAAGCTGGGCAAGGATTTAGTTCACTGTTCTCTTTGCCGGCATTCATATTGTCTCATGTATGTACTTATTCAGACTTCAGGATGCTTAAAATTCATGCAGTCTTGCAACAGGCATAATGGTTGAAATACAGATTGTTTTTCTTCTTGAGGTCATCAGTGGAAGGTTGTATGGGGTCAGCTGAAAGTTGCACTGAGTGGCACGACTTATCTACAGTGCAGGTAAAGGCACCAAAAGCACTGGGACTGCTCAGGTTTTCCTTCTCCCTCAGTACCAGTGGGATCACTTGGAAGCAGCCACAGAAATGCTCCAGTAGGAAAGTTCAAACAGATGGCTGGTGTAGCTCTGATCCTGCCCTCGGGGTCATTCTGCAGAGCAACACAGACAACATTTGTAATCTGTATTTCTCACTATGATGGTATTGGAAATGGAGAGATTGGTTGCTTGAAGGGTTTTACTTTGAATGTGGCTAATTAATCCCCAACACTGGTTCAGGATTTTCTGGTCCACATAGTTATTGCCAGTTTATTCCCTGACACATAGGAATTCAAATCGCTGCATCTTGCCAATGTATTTGGGGGGATTTAAGCATACAGATTTGGAGACTAGTGAGGATTTTGGTTATGCTTCAAGGAAGAAAGATAGACTGGCATCTTTCCAGAAAATTAACAGTGGTGGATTTATGGTTTTGCTAAAATCGTGTCAAAGCCCCAAAATTTGCATATGCAGGCTGCTGACTGAAAGTTCCACTTTATAGAAGTGTTCCATAAAAATTGTGGTTAAGGGGGAATAAAGAAGAGCACTTTGAGTTTGTCACTGATCTTCAATTAACCTGTCGAAATCGAGGCACACCTTGTAATTCGACATAGTGTAGTCTATTGAAACTGACACCGTAACTAAAACCATCAGGGGCAGGGGAAAAAGAGCAAAGTTTATCTGCCCTGAATAAGATAACCTACTGTAGCTGTAAGTTCTGGTGACCGTGCTTATTATCTGGTGACTGTACTGTTATTATTCACAGAGGTGATATTTTGAGACATGCTCGCCAGACATCCAGATTTGACTTGGAACAGTCAAGAGTACAGGATCATCAGCTATCTGGATTAAAGTGCATCGGGCCTGAAAATGTCCCGTTATGCTCAAACTCAAATAAACGGCAACAGAGCTTGCATTCAGCACAATGTTGGGTTCCCAGTTCTTGACAGAAACCCAACTCCCTCAACAGTATTTAAAAATTTGGAAGGGATCACGATTAGTGTTGCATAGGCCTGGTTCTGTGCCAAGGTAAGAGATTTGCTTTGAGAATGGGCTACTTTTGAAAGGTAAAATATATTCTTCCCAAAATCAGCATAAACTTGTGTTTCAGTATGTCACGCATATAAATTTCATAAAGGGCATAGTGTCTTGTTTGGTGCATAATCAAGCTAGTTTATAAGCACAGAAATGTGAGTATTTTTAATTATTATGGAAAAAGGTTGTAAATAATTTATTGAAAAATATTCCTGAGAGTGAGAGAAAAGATACAGATGATTTCTATGACCAGAATAGTCCTTAAATTTACAAATTATTGCTGATGAAGTTTAAGAACGGGCATTTTGGACAAAGCGAATAAGAGCTATGTTTTTCCACACATACCATATAAAATGCTTTTGAACATCTTTTGAAATTTATGAACACTAGGGCAAAATTGTAAAGATTACATAACACTGATAGTAGTTTTTTACATTGTTGTTCAACTTTACTTCTTAGTTAAAAGTGCCCCTAATCACTATAATAAAATCTAGTTTACTTGCTTGTAAGCATACTTTACTATCCTGTTAGATATTAAGAGAAAAATTTTAAATCATTATTACCACTCTCTGTATGCTGAGCTAGTTACTCACAACAGAGCTTATCAACTTTCACATAAGTCCATGTTTTGAACATTAAAAGTTTCCTGATCTATAAGATTAGAACTAGATAAAACTAAATAAAACATTTACAACACTTAGCAAGGAGAGTAATAAAACCCAGCATTTGAATATCAAGAGTTACTCCACAAAGAATTTCTTAAAGTCAAAGATTGTGGTGAAGTGATGTGGTGTCTCTGAAGTAGGAAACCTGCAGGGCAAGAAAAAGAATTCACTCCAAGTCTTCATCCAGTTAGAGTAAGCTTGGTGATTGTAGCCTCGGTCCAGCAGTTACATACTTAGCTTTGAGTATTCAGGTAATCTCTCTGAGATCAGTTTTCACCTGATAAAAGTCTTGCCACACACTGTACCAGCCAAATGCAGAAATGTACTTCTGCTAGTTATTTTTGCTATCTAGTTTTTAAAGCCTACTATAACTTTAAGATAATTTTAAGATGGAAGTCAGTCAGAGAAATAAAAAAGAATGTTTTTTTACTAACAAGGAGCCCTCTTCCCAGCTGATCTAGTTAAACAGAAGAGATCCCATTTATCAAACTTTTACAAAAGAATAAAAGGATTTTGATTTTTTTTTTTTTAATTAGGGGTATTATTTCTCCACAGTTAAGTTATCCATGGCCTTCTCTAAAATTATTCAGGTATGACATTTATAGAGCTTAATTTTACTTTAAAGGTGTTCTTTTTTTTTTCTTGCCAAGCTTATGAGAACCAGTTGAATTATTTGAGACTGAAAATCCAAAAAGCACAATAAAGCTGCTAGAAATAATTACACCTTAATCTCTTGGAATCTAAAATCTGAGGGCTTTTGAAACTTAATATTCAAAGCCAACTTTGAAGAAAATCCAGTAATTTTAATGTTTATGACAGTCCAGTTTGTCTTTAAAACTCCCCCACTTCTTTTAAAGCACTTTAGGAAGTATATCTGTGTTATTTCAAGTGTCAGGTTTCTGCTTATAAGATTTTAAAACTGTAACTACAGTGCAGATGCAATAGTAACTGAGGATAACCTTTCATTCACTAAAACCAGATCACTGTTTTAAAGATCTCCTATAAACTTCGTGTCTGTGGAAAGCTCTATCTTCCTGTACGCAGTGCGACTGGCTTCTGCATTATTTGCCACAGAAGCTTTTTGATGACAGACTACACTTCCTTACTTAATGACTACCTAGAGAAAATCTTGGGAAATTAGCTGGGGAAAAAGGTTGTATGGTAGCTTCACGTATTTATATTAGAAATCATATCAACCCTCATAAAGACATCTTAAATCTCTAACACTTGGTTTAATTCAGGGCAAAATAATTTGCCTTTCAGAAGCTTTTTTCTGAGCCAGAGCTTCTGCTGCAGCACAAATGGGTCCATCATAGAAGCAAGTAACTCTACATTTGGCATCCACCCAAAACAGAGAGCAAGGCCAAGTAGATATTGAGAAGTAAGGGACTGATTCTACTCCATGTAGCTGTCATACAGTGTGTACTCTGGAGAGATGTCAAATTTGCCAGAGCAGGAATTGTAATAAAAATAGACTCAGATCATCTCCTGTAGAAATAGTAGAAAAGCCTTGATTCTAAAAGATAAATCTCTATAGTATACTAGTGTTAAAGACGACCTTCAGGGCCACATGTAACCCTATCTGTATGGAGGAAGAATACTAACTTGTGCTCGCCTAGGTGGAAGGCCACTTTAATAAAACAGTAATTTATATTGTTGCTTATAACGACACTATGTAAATGCACAGATAAATGCAGATTTCCAGTTTACATTATAAGCTACTTGTCATGCACAGGAATATGATACTCAAACTCGGAAATAAAATTCTTGTACTAAAAAGACTGTAGCACAATCCTTATTCTATTTTTGAGAAATGTGGAATATCTAAGTCTGGTAAAAGATGTAAATCATATGTGGGGAAAGAATATAGAAAGTTTGTCATCTGGTAGATATGCAAAGTATGGAAACTACTGGAAGATCTATACACAGCTGTTTTTTAATTAAAAGAGTGTTTTAATTCTTCATGCAAGAAATTAATATTTATTTGATAATAATACATAATTCAGCTGCTGAACTCTCATCTAACATCACTCAGGGATAAAGGTGTCTGATTCAGAAATTGTGCCCACCACTCAAACACAATTTTCATCACAAAACAGCTCTTTCAGAATTATCAGTCAGCCTTACAGGATTGTTGTGCTCTTCTCATTGTGTTTGCTTTGTAAATTACCTTCCATTTATTTTCTTTTTCAATTATGAAGAATGAAACAAACTATACTACTGCCTATTTTTGATCCTAGTCCTCAATTACTTTAGTTAGTCCATAAATATTTAGTTAAATTGGATACTTCTTGTTGGTTGTTTGTAAATATTTTGGTGTCATTCAAAGAGCTACACAATAGCTAAGAGAGTTGAAATTAGTGTGCAGGTGCATCCCCTCAGTGGTGGCAAAAATAAAATCCATTTCAGTGGGAATACATCATGGTATTTACTTCCATTCTAAATTTCCACTTGGAGAAAGAAAAATCTAATTCCAAATTGCAGCTGAGAGAACTTGCTTAGCCTTGTCAAATCAAATATTTAGGAAAAAAATCAATGAACTTAAAAGAATATTAAGATGCTTATTTTCAACTACTTCTTTTATGAAAGTATGTTTTTTAAATAAATTATGACATCATTGGACTACCAATACCATCAATTATAAGCTGAATTAAATTTATTTCTTTCTTAATAATAAGGTTTACAGCTGATTGTATATTTTTACCTGTGTATAAATATAAATTCATTTCTATGCATGTATCTTAGAATTTTCTACAGTGTGCTATGTAGCGCACTTTCGTCTTTCTCAGTATCAGGTAGGAGATCTGTGCTAAAGAAACAAATCTTACGTGAAACACCAAGTAATTTTAAAATCAATTTCTAAAAAATTACTTTAAATATTTTATGTAAAGCACTGTTGAAAACATGTTCTTCTGTCACGCCATTTTTATAAAAATAAAATAGAGAGGAGAAAGCCATATGCAAAAAAGATGCATGTTTACTCAGGAGAGATGATTATTTCTGCAGCTCCAATTATTTCCATATTTGAGAAACTAAGTATGAAAAATGGAATGGGTTTGACATGGCTGAAGAGAAGAATATTAACCTCTGTTTGAATTCCTGCAGCTTCTGCATTTTATTCCTCCTCAGCGAGCACAGTGATGAAGCTGGCTTCACCAGATACTAGTCCTGCACTACAGGATCCAAATTTAGCCAAACATCATTTCTTCCTAGAGAAGGAACAAATAGACTATCAGGATTGTTTTTGATACAGAGCTGATACAGAATACCATTGACAAATGCCTTTAACGGACACCTGGCACTTCAAAGAATCAGTAGTTCTATAGTGTAGAGCTAATTTAGCATATGGGCAACACAGTTATTTTTTTGCCTGGCAGGATACCAGAGCAGCTAGTGAGACTGAACATCCTTCTCTTTTAAAGACAGTTTCAGATCTTCAGTTCAATCTGTATCACCTAGAGAAAACTATTTTTACATTGCTGTTAGAAGTTCCTTCTGATACGAGTTTCATGTTATGATCCCAAGACAAGTGTATAGAAGAACAAAAGATCTAGGAGACTAATTACAGAATACTAATTTAATCGAGATTTGACAGTTTAACAAGTGAGAAATCCCTATAATAATTTTACATTACTTGTTCACCGAGTATCACTACCTCACTATTATATAATGAAGCAAACATTTCTGTCTTTTCTTGGATCCTTTCATTCTCGCTGAGGTACTTCCTGTACTTCCCAAACACTTCAGGTATGAACAGTGCCTCTGTGCTGCAGAATGTCACTCATCCCTTTTCAGTCTTGCACACATATATTAAAAAAAGTAATTCACAGTGGTAATGAACCAGTTTTTTATCATTTTCTTCTAAAATATTTCTTTAATTATTTTCTTTCTAAGCTATTTTTCTCCTTTGCAGCATTTCTACTGTAGTGCCAGTGTCTCCACTTGAAAACTAACATATTTAACACAAGTATTACAAATTTAAACTTAAAATTCATGGACCAGCTTTAAAGAAATGCATAGAAAGTTATATTCCAAATCACTTGAGAAATTACACTTGTAATGTGTTCTGGTAAAATGACAGCTAAAAAGCAGGATTATCTGTCACTCATAGAAATAATTGATATATGTCTATGTTAATCCATTTTAGCATAACTTACTCTTCCGTAGTTCTTTTTTAAGGCTATAAACGTGTCTAAGAATGAAAGCAATTTCATGCATTATTATATGCAAAACTCATTTCATGGATTTTACTTCCCCATGCCACATACAAAGAAAAGCCAGGGTTTCACCTTCTGGAAGGCCAGATGTTAGAGCAGACCTCTTTTTGGCTGGTGACAATTCCAGCTCTTAACAATGTCTTGTGGAATCTTAACAATAGACATGAAGTTAATAGACCATGTCAGCTAAAAATCCCTTTATTAAACAAAAGGCAATTTACTTCAAGTATGTTTCCGCTAAGTAGTTATGACACAGTGTGAGCATACCCAGACGGGTTTGTAATTCTAAGCATTCCTAGAGTAATTCAGGTTAGGAGGGACCTCAGGGGGTCTCTGCTCCAACCTCCTGCCCCAAAGGGGCTCAGTTGTGAGGCCAGGCTTTGCCTGCTCAGGGCTGGAAAAGCTTCGATGATGGAAGGCAGCCTGCTGCTACCCTTCCTGACTGTCCTCACAGAGAAAGTCTTTCCTTATACCCAGTTTGAACCTCTCTTGTTTCAATTTATGCAGAAGGTCATAAATCCTTCTGCCATGCACTACTACAAAGCTCCATCTTGATAACCCCCTTGTAGGTATTAGCACATTGCTGTTAGATCCCCCCCAGCCTTCTCTTCTCCAGGCTGAACACGCTCCAACAATGCATTTGCAAATCCATTCCGGCTAGCTTCAAAGGAAAGCATTAGCAACAGGCACTAACTTACATTATTTATGGTTTTGATTTTGGTTTTATTAAAAGGTTATCTGACGTGTCCGTCCCTCTGGTTCCTTGCTTTTGTCAGGACCAGCTGAACCCCACTTTTGGCAAGTAGCTATTAGGTGAACCAGCAGTATAGATAGTATTTATCCTGCAGCCTTTCATACATCTCGTACTATCTGACTCATCCTCCTAAGTGATAGTGATTCCCTTTTCCTAGCAAAGGACAATAACCAAAACAACAGATTATATTCTTAATAATTTAACAAAACACAGCTATTTAAGGATATTGATAACTTCCCATGCCTTTGCTTCTCTTAATTTAAGAATTAAGGTAATTCTGTTGTCAGGGTTTGAGGAACAAGAGAAGAAGGAGAGTAAAGAGAAAAAGATGGATTTCTTTCAATTAAATCAAGTTTTATGGAAAGCTTTTTTCCTTTAAGTCCGTCTGTGTGGGAGGTGGAAATATGATAGGAAGAGTTCTTTCTCAGACAGATTTCCTTCTGTATGTATAACACGAAAGAATTTTATATAACAAAAAGAAGTGCTTCCCTTCTAGATGTGCAGGATGATACCAAAGTGAAGCTGACTAGGACAGCAGAAATGCTTTCATATAAAATCACCATATAAATTAAAAATTCCTCTTTCTGTAGAGATCTTGCTTCACAGCCCTCTCTAATATTTGCTAGACAGCCCAGAATCTACAAGATAACACCAGGCCTTTAAATTAAGGTTTCCAACATACAACCTTTCTCATCATGAAAATACTGTCTTAAACAGTCCTTCACAACAGAGGTACCAGGAGAGTCACCTGCTCTGCTCTCTCTTGGCTACAGAAAGGTGCAGGACAGAACCAAAGGAGGTCTCCTCTCTACACCCTCACCTGCGTACAGCTATGAAGCAAGTCAGCTATGCCCAGGGTTACACCAGGAATGCATCTCAGCTGCTCACAAGGCCGGGCAGATAGTAATGTTACCATTACAGACAGAATCCCGAGCAAAAAATACTTTTCAGGTTGCCCCAAGTGATATCAGAAATGGTATTTTTCTAACATATTAAATACTGTATTGATACACTACGAAAATGGTTACGACTTGACGTAATCTTTCTCCATTCCTTTTGTAAGGTTTTGGCAGAGGAAATTCACAATGGAAATATTGACACAAAGTAGCTGGGATCTCTCTGATAATGTTGACTGAGGCACCATGTCAGCCTTGTGTTCATGATTCCCATACAAACAAGAATTCATTCATTTAGGGATGTGAAGGAACCGTTCTTTGCCAATGAACCTTCCACTGCAAACACTTGCAGTGATAAAAACTATTCAAGTTTTTTCAAGGTAGTATTACAATATTTTGTAAAAGTAACCGTGTTGTTTGGCTGCCTCTTCCTGCTGTAAAACTTCCTATTTACCACTTTCAAATTTCAGTCTTTCTTTGACTTGTCAGGGAATTTTTAATGCTGCTCTGTGGTGAATATATAGGATGAAACTAGGTCACTTCAGTAACCTGGGGCTGTCTGCTCTGTCTCAGTGAACATTGTTGGGCCATGGTGAATGAATTATTTCTTTCCTTGACTGACAATAGAAGGAATTATTTTAGGAAATTTTATGCCCATTTTAGACTGGTTATATATTAATATGTAGTCCGCTAAGACTTTGGTGACAGGAGCAGAATACAGTTGGCATTTCATAGCAAAGACTACCTTCGAGAGTCCCAGAAAGATCAATCTTTGCTCTAATTCTGTTTAGTGTCTACTTTTGTATCGTTTTTGTGTAAGCAGAAGTAGACAGATCTTAATCCCAGGTACCACAGAGTGGGAGGTAACACTTGGGTCCCTCTAACCCTAACAACGAACTGCCATCAAGAGGACAAAATGGAAGCAAACGGAGTAAGTTTCTAGCTAGAATGAGCTCTTTGCGCATGACACCCACGAACAACATTTTCTGTTCTCTGAGGAAGAAATGATGGTGTCACGACCCAGATTGGACAGACCAGGGAGTCGTGTTTAATTAGAAATTCTCTCAGGCTAAATTAAGGTGAAATGACACCAAACGATCAGTTAAGGATTTTATTTATGACAGAAGCAAACAAAACTGGGAAGGCGTGGTAGTAGGTGGCAGGGTTTCTCACAACAGGAATTGGCATAAGACTAGTTCTGTAAACTGTGTAACCATATACATTGATTTGAGGAATAAGGAGTTCCCTCCTGTTGAGTCAGGAGGTTCAGAGCAGACCCCCTTGCTTTCCAGACTGCTCCTCAGAGAAGAGCCCAGGGGCGGCTGGATCCACTCTTAGTCTCAGACTTGGTCAACGGTTTATATCTTGAAACAGATGAGGTGTAGGGATTG
>JAVJGG010000013.1:26710194-26733097 GCA_035590195.1 Aviceda cuculoides
CCTTGGTTCCTTGCTGTGCAGGGTTTGTCTTTAAGCAGAACTTGCCCCACCACAGTGTTTGAGACATTAACTCTTTCGGTCTCTTACAGATGGCACCCTGGGTTACAGAACTGATCTCATTTAGGGAACAGTTTTATTGTGTCCGCACAGGGCTGCAGCGCTGCATCGTACCTGAAGCCAGCCAACCTGAAGGTTTAGGAAACTGCCTAATCTGAAGCACATGTCCACGGCAGTGGCTACTATGAGCAAAAGTAACCTTTCTCTATTCCTGACAGTGGCTTCCTTTATGAAGCCACACATCAGGGTTTCAGTCCTTATTTCCAAGGTGCTTATATTCATAAGATGCTTGTGAATATGAAAGTTCTCAGCCAGACTTAAAACATCAAGAGAAATTTTCTAGCACCACTGCAAAACCTTAGCGCTTTCCCCTGCATGTATCCCATACAGGCTGACCCGGGATGACGGAAAAGCTGCTACGCAGGAGTTACGTTCCCAACAAACATAGCCAGCCCACACACTAGGGACAGGCCATTTCACATCACCAGCAGTAAAACGAAAAATTGCCTTCCAAAGGGCCTCTCTAGAGATGCCGCACCGAACTTTGTGAGGTTTGATTACCCAGGGGAGGCTCAGCATCATAAAATCCCACTCATGTTAACGCTCTCATTACACAAAATGCAATTCCAGCACCATTTTAAACAGGCCCTTTTCCTCTACGCCTTCGAGTTCTCAGCGGCCTTCGCCTCCCCCGCGTCCTTTTCTAATGCAGCCCCCTCTAAGAAAGGGCTCACACGGGAGCCTCCATCTGCCCGAAGCCCAGGACGCGTTCCCGACGCGAGGGGAGCAGGGCAGACCCCCCAGCCTGCAGCCCCGGGCGGCCACCGCGCTCCCGCTCGGCCCGCGGCGAGCTCCCGCCTCTCCCGGCACAGCAGCCGGGCAGACAGGCAGGCAGCCAGCCCTACCCGGGGCCGCAGCCCGCCGAGGCGAGGCGGGAGGGGAGCCGGCGCCTCAGCGTCCTCCCCGCCTCCGTCTTCCCGCCCGGCGCCCGCCTCGGCCCGGCCCAGCGGAGCGGAACCGTTGCTATGGTTGCCCCCGCCATACCGCCTCACAGCCCGCGCGTGCGCCTTGCCGCCCAGGGCGGGATGGCGGGTCCTTCAGGCGGCCTGTGTGGAAAAGCGTAGGGCTCTGCTGGCTTCTTGCTCCTCGACAGCCGCGGCCCGTTGGTGGGGCCTCAGGAGCACTCAGAGATTCTCAGAATGCTTTGAGATATCTGTACGTACCAGTAATTGATTTCAGGGGGATTTCCTCCTGATGTTCATGACTGGAGTTCAGGTGCTTTACCTAAGCACCACAACGAAGCGTGGGCATCCTGCAGATGGCCCTTGAGGTATGGATAAGACTTTTCAAACGTGAGGGCTAGAAGGGCTGAAACAAAGCCCCTGTCTGGTCACGGCTTGCTTGTCACGGCTGTGATTATCACCAGTACTTTCCAGCACATGTTATTTCTAAAATGCTTGTATGTCAGGCCTGGTAACCGCCAGGTCCAACTGAAATCTGAAAGAAGCAGCCAGATAGAGAAAAGAAGAAAAAGCAAATTTTTATGAATTCGGGACTATATGTCTCTTCCCCAGTCTGAGGCAGCCCACACAGTTTTAGCACAAACAGTTGGAGGCTTCCCAAGTTTGCTCTTTGATTGCTCATTGCTGTACTATATTACAAATTAGTTTGTTCAGTCATGGCTAAAGCCATCTACCCACTCACAGCTATTCTTATAGAAAATAACGTCCTTTCCTGCTGATGCACGTAATTTGTGTCTTCTGGTAGTTGTACATCTGATACATGGAGAGATGACAATAATGGATAAGGGCTTCAGCTTGATTTCTGACATACTACTGGAAAAAAGAGGCAATGGCTTAAGTTAATGTGTGTAGAAATTTTGCCTGAATGACAAATAAACAAATTGAAAGCTTCAGCTGCACTATTCAGTAATGTCAGTAATTTTCTGAGTTTATGAGTGGCTGAAATGCCATCAAATGGACATAGATATACAATCATAGGTATAATGATTTTGACTGTAACTAATTTGCAACTTTTTAAAAAAGTTAAAAAGCATGTCAGACTGTATAGATGCAGTTAAGATGCCCAAACTGCAAAGTAAAATGTGGCATGAAATAGTCTTAATGAATGTGTTTTCTTGTTAAAGGGAACATTCATTTCTATTTGGTAATACTACGAGACTTCAAAAATTATGTGTAACTTACACAGTTTAACTGTTTATTCAAACTAATAGAGCACACAGTTTAAGAAAAAAAGATTTGTTGGTCATGCATTTGGAGTACAGATGCTTAGAGAAAGAATGGGCAAACATACAGCTATAAATCGCAGGAGTTAGGAGGCTTGAAAGAATTTTCTGAGAACTTTGGGAAGTACCTAGTGACTTTTACAAATTGTATTGAAAATCTGAGGAGCTGAGAAACAGAAATTCAAGGTGAAGTTCTATAATTACAGAATTATATGTTCATATGTCTACCTATATCAACTTGAAGTTCTTCTGTGTTCTATATTCTGCAGGAAGAGTGGTCTCTGACGTGGCTGAAGATAAAGTGCGCTGTGCCTCCCATCTCTCCACACAACTGCCTGACCACCAGCTTGTGGCTTGCTTGGGGGCTGCTCCTGGGCAGACTCATCAGGTGTGCCTGACACTGTGCTCACTTGTCAGCTGTGTTGAGCTAAGTTTAGTTCCTGCAGGCAGCAGGTAACTCTAGCCATGCTGTGTTCATTAGCAGAAATTTGAAGTTTACAGAGCTCCTCCTCAGAGCTGCCTTTAGCAACAGGGGAAAAAAAGTTCCATTGGAAAATCCTCTGTGTCAGTATATGGAAGGGTATATGTTTACACAGTATATGGAAGGATATATGTTTACATATGAAGATATCAAGAAAAGAACATCCTGTTATCAGTACGTATAATCATGCACCCTTTGATTTATGCACATTCCATTAAGTAATATCACACACATCTTTTCTCATATCTGAGACAGAAAGTATAATGTCCTGTGATACTATGTGGGACTGTTTTCCAAACAGTGCTCATGGAAGTCACATAGGTGGAAAGTACAGAACAGAACATGTTAAAATTATCTGTAGAGAAAGAAGCAGCAATGAAAATTTTCTGGAAAATATAGGTCACTTATTTGTGCAAGTTAGTTTCACAGTTCACTGCCTAATCTCCTGCTTTTTTACCTAAGGAGGGTTGTATAGCTAACACAAAACAAATATGTGGTATATAGACTGTATGTATGTATTATTTAAATACATTCTTGAGGAATGAAATTGAGAGTAATACAGCTAAGTAATAAGAAATGTACTGGACCATTAACACAATGAAATTAGTGTAAGTATACAGGATTAAGCAATCAGTATAAAATGCCTCAAGTATGCTTACAGTTATAGCAAATACATAGTTGCATTATTTGATAAATGTCATGTGGTCATATCTTTTAATACTGCATTCTAATGTGGAAGCCCAAATGGATTTTTTGTTGCTGTTAAATTTTAGGAAATGGATGTTAAAAAATCTGCAAAAGATATTCCTTGCACGTGACAGTAAGGTACTACTTCTATATGTAGTTTTGTTATCAGTTCTAGTCAGAGAGTTCTTGCTGTGGAAGCCTTTTAAATATACTCATTTCATAGACATAGTGCAAAATAGGGAGGTACCAAAAATTCCATAGGTCAGCACTGAATTTGCACTTTAGTATGAAAAATATAGCACATCCTCTGATACAACTGAAAACTCATCTTGGGAAAGATAGCTTTTTTAACCTGGGTCAATTCTCTGATAAGACTCGCTGGAGGGCAGCACAAAAGGCTGTGCCAGCACCAGGGTAGGGGCTGGGTGGTGGGCAGAGCTGCTGCTTTTGGGAGCAGTGCCAGTTTCTGCTGGCTTAAGGTGTTCACATAACCACAGCTTGGGTATGCAACTTCATAGTGACTGAAGTCAGGCTAGGTTGGTGCTGTTACGGTCCCACGGCATTTCCTTCCTTCCCTCAGCTGCACACTCTCACCTTTCTTTTCTTTGGCACAGGATTTTTATTTACCCCTTTGTGAGCTAGTTTGGGCAGTGAAAGGGGCAGACAACTGTACATTTTTCTTTCTGATTTAATTTTCTATTAAGTGAGCCTTCCAAACTGACTCATCAGAAGGTGAATACTATGGGCTCTCATACTGCTGTATGAGAGAGCAATGCAAAGCTGTGGGCAGGATTGCAGCATCTGATTTGTGGTGGCTTAAATTCTCTTGGAAGTAAAACTGTTTTGTGGCAGTCAAAGCATACCTAGGCTAAGCTGCTGCAGTCCCGTCTTCTCTTTCCTGGCTGCACGTTCCTGCACCTTCCTCCTGTACGCATTCACATCAGTGGAAAATGCATTGGTACAGGGACCAGCCAAAAACTAACTACTGTTTTTTGTTAAGTAAGATTAGTTTTCAAATGGCCCAGCTCTTGAACCGGCTCCCTTTCTGGTTGCGTAAGCACCCAATTTAGGTTTGTTTAAGCTGTCAAGAAATTGCATTTCAGGGTGATGTGGTTTATTCACCTAAAGATCTTTTCTGTTGGATGAATGAGTATGGAAGTGAAAGCAGCCAGAGACAAGAGCTCTGCAATGTGTGAATTGCTCTATTCCTTCTGCTGGGTGCTTTCTCTTCCCAGAGGCAGTGCTTGTGGGCCTGTGTCCACTGAGCTTGAAAGATAACCCAGGAGAGACGTGTTCCTCAGTTGCCTGCTGAAATGCAAAGAAGAGGTCTGAAGTCTGTGCACAAGTTAATGTTCGCACCAAAACCTCCCAGTGTGTTCCTGCCTTTCTGAGCTCTATCGCTGCAGTCTGCGAGACATTAATGCTGTCAGCCACTGAGCAATGTGACAGGAAAAGGAGAGGTTTTGTTGTCCTGGGAGGGAAAGTGTTCTGTGACCTGTGTACCTTCTTACAGACTGCAGGCCTGGCTGTATTTCTGACTCACTGTCTGTTGGTAAAATCTAGATGCAGCCTTGAACATACAAATGCTGACAGCTTTAAATAAGTCAGATTTTTCTGAAAATCTATCTTGTGAGCAATGTGGCCTCCTGGTACTGTAAGTCCTCCTTTTAAAAAGTGCCAATGGATATGCATAAACATGCTTATGCTAAATATAAATAATAAATAAATTGCATATACAGTAAGTTAACTGTAAATAAGCACAAAACAGAAAGAAGAGGAAAATACTTCCTCATTATGTGTATTTCTGGTACAAAATAATGCTGAATAAGTGAATCTGATACGTGTATGTGTCTCTAAGAGAGTTATGCATTTTGCTGGAAGAGCATATAAGATGTACTGAATTTTAAGAGAAAATATTTTCTTTGTATTTACTGTCTCACACATACTAAAACACAGCTTTCCCTAAGGCTGTTTTATTTATAAATTCATACTTATAAATAATTTCCATAGAGTTACTCTGAAAAAATTGCAAGATCTGGTAAGATTAATAAAAAAAATTACTAACATTTTTAGAGGAAACACTATAAAATAAAACCTGCAATTGCCTTTTAAACTACCCATTCTCACAGACTGCATTTAGAATATAAATAATACTGAAATTACAAACATGTATCAGAATTGATTTTTTTTCAGAACATGTTGCCTGGGGAAGGCATGTGCTGCCCTGCTGCTGCACTATGCAGGCAGTAATACCTGTGCTTAAACCCATTAATTTGTACTGTAATGAGGCTCTGATGAGAACCCTAGGGGCTGCAGAAGAAACCAACTGTTTTGTTTTCAAGGAACTTTTCTCAGAAGTCTGTGGCAACTCAGAAAAAAAGTCATTGCATTTTGAATCTGCAGAAGTGGGAACCTATTTTGTATATCCAGAACCTGTTACGTATGACAAATGCGACATAGATCTGACATCTGTATGTGTCCTAAGTGCGTCATGAAACCTTTCCTTTCATCAGTTCTAAGGTTGGCATTCCTCAGCTGTCATGTCAGGGATGTATGCTGGAAATGAGGTGACTGAGGGTCAAAGACTAAAGGGACAAGGACTGACTCAGTAAGAGCAAGACTGCAGTTTTTAACTGTGTTTCAGATATATTATAATTTTTGAGGCATTCTTTTTTCCTTTGTTGTTAATTCCAGTTAGTTAGGGTACCCACTGCATGGGTGGGCACCCTATTGGTCAGGGCAGCAGAAACATAGACACACATTCCCTTCTCCCACTGCTGCTACTGCTGCTACTGGAGCAGCATCCCCTGGCACAGGGGCAGTGCAGATATCTGAGAGCTGAGATCTCCCTACAAGATTTGCCAGAGGACATCTCTCAGAGCCCAAAGAGGTAACAGCTGCACAGGGTAGGGTGGAAAATTTTGAAAGAGAGTGAGTACTGATAAGGAAAGAGGACAGCAATTTTTATCTGCCTAGAGCAGCAAAAAACCTTCATCAGCTCTGCTCAGTTTTAGTACAGATTTTATTCTGGTTTTGCTTAGTTTTCCCAGGGAATGTTGTGATGTGCGTTTCATTGCATCTGCTCACCGTATTCAGTCTAGGGAAAGGTATTCTAAGCAGAATACATTTTAGAGTTACTTTTCAAAATGCAAAGCACATCAACCTAATGTATGCCCTCTGGAAGAGTCCTGCACCCAAGAAGCCATGTTGTTTCATGAGCTGGCCCCTAGCAGTTTGAAGGCAGTATTTAGAGACATGGAAAAGGTCATTGCTGCTAAAACACATACCCTGGGAGAGAAGGAAAGATACAACAAAATATGTTGCCAAGACAGACTGAGGGAAAGCTACCTATCTGAAGATTGCCAGCATTCAGTGTGAGGTTTGACGAAAGTTAGAATATGTGCTTTTCCTTCCTTTCAAGAGCCTTGGTATTTACTGAAAAAGCTCAAGTCTGTAACTTGCAGAATGATAAAGGCTGTAAAACAAGATAGTGCAAGTACAAAGTAGTGTTAATGATCCTTAAGAAGCTGTAGCCTCACAGTACCATCCAGTGAGTACAAACAGTTGTCACTTCTCTGTAGTTCAGCCAATTTGTTCAACTCTACACATGCAGGTGGAAATAAAAGCAGTTTTCCCCAAATGAGCCTTAAAGACATTATTCAAGATGCAGATTGAGTTGTGCTTGGAATGTGCAGTGATGACAGAAGACTAGATTACCTGCAAAGATGCTAATGAGGCTTCAGAGGTGCTTGTTTCTCATTATCCACTCGCTACAAGTCCTTCCTACAACAGTCTTGCTACACCAGTGCTAAGAGTAAGCCCTCCTTGCCTTTCCTCAGAGAGCTTATAAGGAAGCGACATTGCTAGCACTTCATGATCAGATATAAATAGTTTTCCTGCTTTTTTCTTGCTTTTTCTTGCTGCTTGCTCCCAATGGGAGGATGAGCTGGATCCTGAGGGTGACCCCAGCGCAGGCCATGCCCTCACTGCTGTCTGTGTCTGACCACTGTGGGCAGAGCGAGGGGCCATACCAGGATTCATTGGCAGCCCCTGAGATGGAAAGTGAAGAACCAGGGCCAGGGACCATCCAGGGGCTCCCATCAGGAGCTAAAGCAGAGGGAGCTGGAGGCAGGACCAGAAAGAAGGCTACAACATGGGTCCGAAGTTCATCCAAGGGACAGGGCCAGAGGCAGGACTGGAAAGAAGCTGCAGCATATGACCGCAGGGGCCATCCAGGAGACAGGCAGCCCACAGCATAGGTCCATGTGCAGCCAGGAGGCAGGGACAGGGACAGAGGTGGGAGACTGGCACTGCTCCAGCACAGCCCAGGCAGGGACAGACGGCCCCGGGCTGAGCTGAAATGGGGCTCCTGGGCCCACGGGCAGAGGTGGGGGGAGCCCCATATGAGGCTGGTCAGAGCCATTATGGCCTCTGGGTGCCCTCAGGGCCCTGATATTTCCAAATGAAACCTTTTTGAATTGTTCTTCCCATCACTCCTAGAGAAAAGAATGCTAAATACCAATAACCATTTCCAAAAGCCATGGGTACTCTGTCTTTCACCCTCCTCCTGTTACAGAAGCAGCGCTGAAATGTAGGGTTTGCTGCGGGAAGAGTCCTGGGTCTGGCATGGTCAGACAGAGCTCTTACGTCTCAGTCACACTGAGGCAAGATACCAACAAGAAGCAGATTAAAAGCAGAAAGCTTATCTGGGAAGCAGCAACTCCAAAGTCCTGCTGAGTTTCTACCAGCATGCTTTCCTTTCATTTGGGGAAGAAAACAAAAAAAAAGCTGTTACACCAGTCATCAGAGGGCTGCCAGGTTGCAGATTTAATATGAAATCCTCACTCCACTCACTTCAGTAGCAATTTTAGGATTGACTTCAATGTTTTTTTCCACCTGTTACCTTCTTATACATAATAGGATGTATTTGGTGCTGAGGAACCTACAAAGAAACCCTGTGTAAGTGCTAAGAATCAGCCCATAGGCCTGTTTTTCAGCTGAGGGATTTAAAGCCCTCAGTTACATGATGTCAGGAGTCAAACTGGATTTTCAATGCACAACTTGCCTTTTGATAAAGCTTTGCACCATGGGTAAGGTGTGCTATAATACAGCTCCTGTGATCTCCCAGCCAATGAGAAAGAAAAGGAAATAAAAACTAAAGGAAGTTTAAATAGAAATGCCCACTGTATTAGGGAAAGGGATAAGTGTATACATAAGAGGCAAAGGTAGGAGCTAAGGTAAAAGGGAGTGGAAAAGACAATGAAGAAATATGTCATCAAATAATCTACAGCAATTAACTTCACTAATAATTACCTATAACTAGTACCTAACTGTTTAGAAGATAGTGGCTATACCTCTTTATAGGTCCTGTATAGGCCTGTCTGAATATGAAAAAAAAGTTAGTCAAGGGCATTCAGTGATGCATAGGCCCAGGGCTCCCACTGGGTGAGAAGATAATAAAAATGAGCCCTAAAGTCCCCGTATGTGGGTTAAAATACCAGACCTGATCTGATTATTGTCTACAACTACACTGTCTCTCTGTTCCTTGTTTCAGTGATGGATTGAATGCTTTATCTCTACTACTGTAAGTTGTCTCAGGAAAGTACAGAAACAAAGAGCCAGATGTTTAACCGATGAGACAAGCTTGTCCTCATACCCGAAGGGCATTAAACAATTTCAGGCTTACTGGAAATACAGTCTGGAACAGGACCATTTAGGCTGTATCCCGGGGTGAATCTTCTTGTTCTTCAAGATCACTTTTTCACTAATGTACCCACTAAGCTGCTGGGTTCAGATGCATTCAGATCATCAACCCCCTCTGTTTGCCTCCCTGCCAGTGCTACTTGGAGCAGACCCCCAACTCAGCGATTTCATTACAAGCCCATCTCTCGCTAGGGTGTATGTACTCTGTCACACCATCTCTTTCCTCTGTGAAAGCAGGTGTGGATTACCTCACCTTGGTCTACTCCCAGTGTGTAGGTGTTGAGGCCAGTCTCTTGACTGGAAATTTTGCTGGTTCCATTTTGACTGTTATCTGTCTCAATAACAGTGTCCTCAGTAGATATCCCCTGATTATTTTGAATTAAATTATGAGGCAAGGACATGTAAGTGTCCTGTTTTACCAGACTTCCTCCTGCTGCTAACTGCCGAGCTGCAGGGACTGCTAGAGGGCCTGACAGAAGGCAGGGAGAATCTACAGCCCATGTTCACTGTCATTTTTTCTGGGACTCTCTGTGCAAGTGATTGGCACCTTCACTGGAGGAGCTGTCACTTCTCATCATTCACTGGCATTTGGATGTTTCTAAAAATTCCTGCATGTTTCTGTGAGCTATGTCACCGTCTAATTTAGCAAATATGTTCTCATTTTTAAATACAGTTTTATTTATTTCTAATATGCTAAAGCATGCTTTTTCTTCTCTGTATATGGATCGAAGAATACCTGGGTGAGTGTGCAGATATAGTTGGGGATTTGCTGCCATCTGCAGTTGAGATCTAATATTAATCTCAGTTTACATGAGCCATTCTTCCTTCCCAGTGTCTTCAAAGAAGACCTTCGAATCTCAGACAAGCGACAAGACATGCATTAACGACTATTATTCAGTCCTGACTACCAAGTTCCTGCTCTAGCAGAAGGGAGGAGAAGTGTTTGCATAAAATTATTTAACTTCTTCTGGCTGTAAAGTTCATTGTCAATCCAGATAGATAGATAGATAGTAAAACCCTTGCAGTCATCTCTTCATCTCTCTTTTTGGTCAATTTGTTCACTTCCCAGTCTATAAACACTGATTACATGATCTCACTGTTTAAACTTTGAGCAGGAACTTTTCAGAAACTTTCCAGCCTTGACACAGAACTTGAGTGGTTTGGGAGTGAGAGTTGAACATTGCATTTTCTGAACTGGACTATCTCCTTGTTTCATCTCTAAAAGAAAGCAGGACAGCTGGTGATGTAAGACAGCTCTCCCCTTACTACTGTAGTGGGTTTTCTCATTAAGATATATGGTGGATCCTAGTACAGAACAGAAAGGCATTAAACCCTGCGTGTATCAGGCTGGTGTAAAACAGAATAAGAAAGGTAATTTTAGTAAGATTTACCTGTACAGTACTACAATCATTCTAGGCACCAAAATATCCATATGCATCAAAGGATGTTGGGGGTAATTAAAAAAAAAAAAAATCAGTTAATATTTCTATATATTTTATGGTTTTGTAGATAATGCATATAAAATAGTAGGAGAGAAATTAATGTAGTTCTTCACATATCTTGCAAATAAATACAGAAATAAGTAAATAATTACATAAAAGAATGAGAATGGCACAAGGGAAGTGAGTAGAGATGATTAAATTGTTGTGGCATGAGCATTTTCTAAGTATGGCTGGATAGTTCTGTAATTTTTTTTGTTGTTTTAATGAATCTAGTCAAGCAACTTTATTGAGCTGTTTTGGTAAGAAATTATTTTTGACTGTCTGCATAAGAAAGCCAAGTATTAGTTTCTATAATATTTAAACGTCCTTCCTGCACTCTAGTAAAGGAACTGCATCCCATTTCACAGGTATCATTCTAACTTCTCTAATACAGCACATTTACAAGCTAAAAATCTCTGTACTTGTAAGGATCTAATATGACAATCTCTTTTGATTTTCCCATCTCTGCAAACCATAGAAAAATGAACAAGTATTCTAAGTCTGATCGTCAAGCACTGTAAAACACTGTTTCTTCACTGAAGCCAATGCAGCAGCACTGATTTGTAGAAATAGAAGATCTAGCCCTGGATTTTAAGTGTTTCATAAATATTTCACTCAAACTGAGAAACATACATGATGATTCAAATAATAGTTTGCTTTCTGCATATTATAGTTTATGCTGTTTTGCCCAATTTGGAGTACTGAAAGTATCAACAAATATAATAAAAGTACAATATAACAGTGATCAGCATGAAGTGCATCAAATTACTATAGTTTAATCACTGAGTGAACTGCCAGCTTGTTTTTGCAGTCACACAAAAGCAATGTCTTAATTTCTTCTGACAAATGGAGATTGTTACTTATGCAGATGGTGCATAGATGAAACATGAGTGGTTAAATTTTGTCAGCTTGTCTTTTTCCAAAAAGTGCTTAAGACAGCAATCCTAAGTTCACATAGGAAAAAACCTGTTTCTGTGCTGAGATCGAGGTCAGAAATTGTAGCCACTGTCAATCCAGTTTCAACAAATTGTCTATATGGTCGAGAATTTGTAGTAAGGCATTTCAGGGAATCTGGGAGTCTTTCTGTTCACTAGGGAAATGGACATAATCTTGTTCACATTTATTTTCTCCCCTTCCTGTTCATGGGAAGACTTCACAATCCTCAGATATGCAGAAGTGCTCAGGCTTGAGGAAATGGCCTCAAGTTGAGGCAAGGGAGATTTACGTTAGATATTAGGAAAAATTTTTTTACTGAGAGGGTTGTCATGCATTGGAATAGGCTGCCCAGGGAAGTGGTTGAGTCACCATCCCTGGAGGTGTTCAAAAAGCACATAGACAGGCTACTCCGTAACATGGTCTAGTGGGCAGGGATGACGGTTGGACTCGATGATCTTGTAGGTCCTTTCCAATCTAAATGATTCTGTGATTCTTGTTCAGTATCTGGGAATCATGGCACTCAGGTTTTGGCTATGCAATTATCTACCGTAGGACCTTGAGCAAGTCACTTAACTTCTTTTTAGTATTTAAATTTAGGTGTTAATTTTCACAGTAGAAAGTCAGTAATACCTGGGTGACAAGTGTATTACAAAGTTTGGTTGATGAAAATGTTCTGAGACTTTTAATTTAGTGTCCTTTAAAAGCTCTTATTATGTGTTATGTGATTTGGCTAATGATGAGCACATTTGGAATTCATAAAAACTGTAGCTATAAAAATTGTCTTCTGTAAAACTGTGCTAGTAAATTAAAGTTTTTATTATAATGCATTCAGACTGTATCTTGAAAAAAGGATAGTGCAAACCATTTTCTCCAGATTGCATTAGTAAAGAGTAAAATCAAAACAAATACTGAAATAAACTTTAGTTTGCTTGTTTCTTAAATTACTGGTATACTTCAGAGTGCCCTGCATCAACTTATCAATAAAAGAAAAATATTAGGAAATACCTTACATTCTGTATTATGCTTCCTAGTGACTAAAGCTGATGTGGTTTTGGCTGATTCTGTACTACAAAATTTAAGTTATGAACTTTCTGAGAGATTATAAAAATTTAAAGTGTAACTTGGTTCAAGCTATTGCACCTGCCATAAGCCCAGCACATGTGTGTTTTAGAACTCCAGCTTCACTTAGATCCAAGTTTCAGGTTTTGGCCACGTTCTCTGATTTTTGATTAGGGAAAAATTCCTCCATTAAGGAGAGCTCAGTGACTGTTCTTTCATATAGGAAAAGTACTCGGAGGAAAAGAGTCTTTTTGTCCAAGACAATAACATCAATTAAAAAGTCATCAGCTAAGATAGCATTAGGGTGTGTTGTAGGCCTGAGCATTACAGGCAGAAGGTTTCACAGCAGCTTAAAACTAAAGCCTATCAGAATTTGTCTGGTGCTCTTTGCCACTTGGGATAGACAGTCTCTAGAAAATTTCAAGCTTTGCTTCTGCTTGACCCCACTCATCTTTCTTCCGGAGAGATGTCGATAAAGAGTGCCACAGAAATCAAGCAAAACTCTCCCTTACTTCCCTTACGATCAGGTGCAGTTGACAATGTACATGAGAAGAGAGAGAAATAAAGAGTAAAAGATTATCAGTTCATTTGGCAAAGAGGTGTGTTTGCTCCCACTCCTTCAACACCTGACCAAGTAAAAGAAGGGAGGAATGGAGGGAACTAAAAAGTCCTGAAGTGTCATCTAACTTGCAAGATTAGGAGGGAAAAGTAGTGGGAGTTCTTAAAACTGTCCCTGTGGTCTGGGGAGAAAACATGTAAGTCTGAGTAAACAGAGAAGTAAGAGCTGGGAAGAGCACTGTTACACTGTCCTGTAACATAAGTAATGGTGAGAACTTTTGTACTGTGGGTCAAGGCACTTGGTTTAATGTCCCCGGGAATATTAACAATACTTTTTTGTCATGGAGCTAGGGAGCAAGGGGAGTTCAAAAAACAAGAGAACCAAAATGTATCAGTTTTGTTTGAATAATCCTGTGTTTTCAGGGGCCGGGAAGTGGGGAGCTGATAGAAGGTAAAAGGGATTAAAGCATAACTGTAAATAACTAATGCAGCCTATTAAGTGTACTGACAGTTGGCCAAAAGTTGCTGTAGCCGACTTGCTTTGAAGGAGCAGTAAATAAAGAGAATGAGGGATGATATAGTGGTACTGTGCAGTAGAAACAGGCTACCAATTAGAGGTGGTGTTAGTATGGCACCAGAACAAAGGGAACAGTTTGCCTTACTTTTTAGTGAAGTAATGCAGTTAAGTACAGTAATGCAGTTAGAACATGGTTAAATGAGGCTAAAATAAAAATTTTCTATGAGAATGTTTGGAAACGGAAGTTCACCTGATTTAAGAAACTTGGATGCTATCCTAAAATAATAGGAAAATAGTACATATGCTACTAAACAAGGAAATGTGATGCAGATTGCTGCAGACCTGTTTAACTGTCAAAATATAGAAGCCTTTATAACCGACTTTGGAGCAAGAATATGTGGGGACTTGCACATAAAAGGAAAACAAGATGAAATATGATGTGTGTGTTTACTAAAAGTAGATTGTGCCAGGCTGACACGTTTTTTTTAATCAGTCCTCTGAAGTTCAGTAAAGCACTTGATACAATGCTAGGGAGTAAATCATTACATGAGAAGAAAGAAACTAGTAGACAAATGTGGAACTGGTGGAAGCCAGACCATTCACAGAGGTGCACAGTGGTAGGATGGGAGGTAAAGGACACACATTGCAACAAGGGAGAATCTGATTAGATGATATGAAGAGGTTTTTCACAGTGAGCAGGGTCAAACACTGGATCAAGTTGTCCAGGGATAATGTGAAAATTCCACCCTTGAAGAGATTCAGAACTGCTGCGGATGAGCCTGAGCCATCCGATCCAATGTCCAGGTTGACCCTGCTTTGAGTGAGTGGTGGGGTCAGATGATGTCTAGAGATCCCTTTCAAATTAAATTATTCTACAGTTCTTTGAAAGATCCTTTTCCAGGGCAAAATTTATGGATGAAAGGACTCTGTCAGTGTATGTTTGCAGGCATGGATTTTGGGGATTCTTAAAATATTTTCACTTATTCCAGTTGGAGAATGCTGAGAAAATTTGGGAAATACTGCCTATGTGTAGGAAGATTAGTGTATAGGCCAGAAACAAGTAAGACTGGAGTTGTAGCCGTGAAACAACTTTGTGTGTTGCTATGTAAAATCCTGGGGACAGCAAGCATTTTGAAGGGAATAAACTGATCAAATGAGGGTGTATGAGCTGATTGCCACCCGACTAGGCCACCAGTGCCAATACAGCCATGGGAAAGGCAGATCTAAGATGACTGACAGACACCTCCAGTAGTCATTATCAGGAAAGATGAGTTCAAACCTGAATAAGTTCATCAGGAATTGGAGGAATGGAGAGCTTATTTTCGTGAAAGGACTTGACTGACTTAGTTTGGGAAAATTAGACTGAAAACTGAAATGTTTAATGATTTTAAGTACATCAAGGTGGTAAACATCATGATGGAAGAAAGCCTGTTTAAGATACAGGGTATGATGTTAGGCCCAGAACAGCTGGTTGTAAGGTTAGTAAACACTGAAGAAAGTTACAAACCACCACAGCATTCAAGTTCTGAGATAGCTTTCCAGCAGGAGTAATAGGGCTTAAAAATTATCTAGGCCTTGGCTGGTGCTTGATCTGCTGTTAAAATAAATTATTCGGTATGGCTGTGGGGACAGCAGAGGACAAGAGTTGATGACTTTGGAACATAAGACTGGAAAGTACATTGTCTTTCTAGAAATAAAAGCAGAGCAGTTTGATGAAAAGCTACAGTAAATCACTCTGATTCTTAAATGCCATCAATATTAAAGGGATGTTATTTCTCCAAAGGATCTAGGACATCTTAGCCACTGATAAAAGTAAGAGGTATTTATTATCAAGGATGCTTAGACTCAAGAACTGTCTGCACCAGTATCTATATAGCCTTGGCCTAAGGGAAATGTACCTTCAGCTGAAAAATTGCCCTGGTTGCTGGTTTTGACAGAAAGCAGACTGTCTACAGGAATCCCTTTATGTGAAGGACAGACTGCATCTGAACTAGACCTGTTTTAATACTTGACTCAGCCTTGTCCATTTAAAGCCATTATAAGGGTCCCATCCTGCTAAGGAGATAGTGAGCCCTGCTGTATGTTTCTGCATCTAAGGAAAGCAAAGGCACTTTTGAACACAACAAAAAAATTGTCTGCATTTGGCTTGTTTTCATTTAGTCTAAGCTCTGGGCATCTATCTGAAATTATTCTAAATATTTACTGCATTGAAAGTTTCCCTAAACTTAACTGCTCTGCAGTGCTCATGTTCTTATATACATCTCTTGTTTGGAAGGATGACCTTCACATTTCCTGAAGGAAAATCTCAGTTCTCTACCTAAACACACAAAGAATTCTTGTTTTGATATAAAATAAACTAAACCTATACCATGGCTGACTGAAATATGTAACTATACTGGTTTTGAAGCAGCAGTCCCATGGTTTGCAATCAAAATTCTCATTTTATGGAAAATACTACAGTAATAGTCCTAAAATAATAGTTTACAATAGCTCTGCTTAAGGGTTTGTAGCCACTGCTGTGAAATACTGTAATTTTTTTTAAATATATAAATACATATGTTATTTGTATGTAGTAGCACTGGAGCCATCTTTGAAAGAGGCAACCATAGAATACAAATATGTACAAAGTGTTAATCTGACACATTTGAAGTGTCATCTGAATAAAAGAGCGTAAGAAAAGATTTTGGTAAGGGATGTGGTGATGTCTTCAACAGGATTAAATTATATTTATTTTCCTTTCAGAATAAATTATAAATGTCACAGTTCCACACAGCTGAAAAAGACTGCATTAATTAGCCTGTCACCTGAGAGCTTTCGCCCTTTCTGGAAGGGAATGAAGTGCTTTGAAAGAGCATTGGAAAGGGCCCTCATCCTACTTGACCTTTCCAGAGATGCGGCAGACAGATCGATAGGGAAGTGACTGCAATGAGCTGGCACCTCGCAGAGAGGGTATACTTCAGGAGTGCCAAAACAGGTTATAAAAACATGGAGGTTGTCTGCTTTGTTTTATGAAGAGGCTCTCCTGTGTTTTTGGTTAAGGCTGAGGTAATTTCCAACAACTTTGTCTGTCCCTTGACTCTATTTTTTTAAAATTGTCTGGATCTTTATCAAAATCAAACCCTTCTTCATTCTAAAGCATTGGGGGTGTGAATTTATGATAGCTAATCTTGGGGGGGCGAATGACCTGAGGCAATTGAAAATGGCTCACTGAGGTAGAAGTTTTAAAGATAAACTGGATTTTCTATAGTTGTTTTCCTAGTCTTTTTGGGTTCAAAATCAAAGATAAATAGCATTACATAGAAACCCCAAATGTGCCCTCACTGGTGTTCGTAAGAATTGGTGATGACTGTGAGGACATGCAGTTAGAATAGTTCATGCACTGCTGCAAGGTTCGTGCTCTCTACGGGACATTGATGCAGTGGTTTGTTCCTGTGATCCTGGGTCAGCCGTTTCCTTGTGGGTAGAGGAGTGTGGAAGAGTACAGAGAGGGGAAATCGTTGTGGTTGAAAGTGTGCGTGCTAGATTCTTGGTTTGAGGGTGAATTTCACCAAATAAATCTTCTCTCTGAGACCCGTTATGCAACATTTGTTTTTTAATGTTGAAGCCCAGTTGTGAACAGTGATGCAAAATCGCAAATAATATGTGGGTTTAGAGTGCACCACCTGAGACGGAGCTCCTGAATCCCCTCTGAAAAGCTTTCATGTAGTGAGGGTTTTTAAGTATTTACTTATTGGGGAGAGGGGAATCCTATTTTCGGAGCCTGTCCTGCCTTCTTCACTCAGTTTCCAGCAAGCACGTGTATATATAATGTTTTGCTTTAATCTTTTGGTTTTATCAGCAGGCTCTGAACAGCTAACTAATCAAGAAAAAAAAGCATCGAGAGCTGCATGGCAAAGCTAAGTAATTACATTGATGATAGCAGACAAAACAGATGTATTGCTCCTAATCACTCCCAAAAGATACATGAATACCAAAAATGACTTAATAAGGAACCTTTGTAATGTTTATTGGATTGGTGCTCAACAGCAGAAATACCTAACCTGTAGTCACCACCTTTCTACAATTAAGTTTTCCAGCAGCTCAGAAGTGTGTGTCTGCTGAACCGCTCTGTGTTGCTAAGTATCTTAATGGCAGAGTAATGACCGAACGGGAGTCATAAATTGTGCCTATACCAGCAAATCAAATGGTGTCTGGATGGTAATTTATTAGTGTGGTGTCTGGCTCCTTGCGTGGCTCAAAAAGTGCTCTCCCAGCACAGGCCAAGGGCTGTTCCCAATGCATAGATTGAATGGGGCACAACTATTCTGGAGGGAAAGAGGTTTAATGCTATGGATGTGGCTGGTCTGTAAACAGCTGCTATCAGAGCCAGAGAATAGGCTCTGGCACTATTTAGCTTTCTGTGTAGAAGTAGCCATCACCGCTGATCGGAGCACTCTTCTAGAAAACGGGAGACAAGCTGAAGCAGATTGCAGTAACAAACTCTCAACTCTTTCCTAATGTGTATAGTCATGAGGTCGCTCACTTGCAAGGTGATGCTCTAGGCTCTGGTCCTTGCTTTGAGGTCTTTTCTGTATTGAAATGAAACAAATAGTGGAAGGATGAAGAGAATGAATTCTTCCCCCCAACAGACTGTAACTGTAGCTTACAGTCAATGTAGAGTCACAGTCTTTTGTTCTCTTCTTCTGGCTCAATTAATCTTGATTTCCCTTTATTGTACATTGAGTGGCTCAACCAGGAATAATGGACTGTCTTCACACCCATCCCCCTACAATGGTGATGAGGGTACTTGTGTGGAAGGTGAGAAACGAAGATTTATAATTTATTCATGTTTGTGCCTCTAACTCTGACAAATTGCCTTGAGGGGTAAGATGAAAGATGAGGCTGAAATTACTGGATGTTTAGGCTAAGATTATATTGATTAGTTTAAAAGTTCAGTATTCTGTGATTTGATATAGGACAGAAAGCTGGATCCAGGAGGCCTACAGACAGACCCATGAAATATTTGTTTAAGCAAGTACACTGTGAATGCCATTTGTTATGGCAAATCCCACTTCTGGTGTGATGCTGCCAGAAGTTTTCAGTCTTGTCTGTTGAGAAATGATGGTTGATGGCTACTGCCTTACCCGGCATCAGATACTCCAAGGTAAACAGTGCTCATACTCAGGGTAATATGGTTACCAAGGGAAAAGGTTTCCCTGCTTTGCTCCTTCTGTGTACCCTCCTTGAGCATTTAATGTACAAAGCTGCGCTGGTGTGTTGCTGTGATTTTTCATCTATCCTATCTTCTGCTTTACCTCGTAAGTAATCACCATAACTTTGAAACCAGCTGAAGGAGGTTTTGTGGGTGCTGCTGTCTAGTAATTTGTCCAACTAATTCATTGTTGTGCTTTGTGCTTCACTCTTGCCCTCTTTGAAGGATTGTTCTGGGGGTGAGGAGGACAGTGCTGAGTGACTTTAATCTTCAATTCCTACCTCTCTTTAAAAAAAAATAAAAAGACGAGAAGAGTTCTTAGAATTTGCACCTTTCTTACCAGCCCATTTTCTATTTAGAGATCTCTTTGGCTAGGACCCATCTTTTTCTGAAACACCGTTTGTTATTTTCTCTTTTGCATGAGAACTGAATCTTTACAAAGGAGTTAAACTTGCTCCTGCTGTTCTGTCAGTGAAGGAGATAGTCTTCTCTTCAGTGATCTGTGGAAATTGTTCTGTGGAAACCAGAGAGGCTATTAGAGCCCCTGAAGTCCAAGTTATTGTCTGAAAAGGATCTTGGCAAAGAAGAGCACTTGGTCTTCAGTGTGAAGACCATTAACCTACTGCATGAAAGCTGCTTAAGTACCTGAAAATTCTTGTTATAGTGGTTTTTACCTTGATCACACAAAATGGGAAATAACCTGAACTGCTGTTTTAAGTGCAGAACAGCTTGCAGTTCTGTTTAAAATACAGAGTGAATAAGCAGTAATACTTTCTGACCTGCTGGAGAGGAGAACATTTTATTTTGATTTTTCTGTTAGAACGTGACACAGTGAAACACATGGCCCAATTAAAATGTTAGTAACTCCTTCAGAGTAAAACGTAAGCGACCTAAAAATCTGAAAGTACTGCATGGATACTGCATGGGTCAGTCACCTGTGCTTCATATGGATGCATTTTTAGCAGCGTCTTCTGTATGTGGTATTCCAGCTTAATTTTTGAAGTAGCCTGGTTTTAGTCTCCAGGAGTGAAAACAAACTCTTGGTAAACTGTCAGGTTGTTGTTGGTATGCTAATAGGACTGGTGGGATTTGGCTCAAATAATCCAATGTGTCCAGGAGCTGCTATTGCATTAGTTCCCTTTTGACCCCTGCAAAAGGAATATTCAACCTGAAGGTAGGTTCCTGGGCTTTCCATGCAATATGTGGTGGTTAGATGCTTAAGAAAGGGATTATTGGGCACCAATGGAGTCAGAGAAGCAAGGCATCAGGAAGTGCCAAAAATAAATGGGTACCTAATTCCACCTGTAACTCAGTTACAAACTCTCTCAGAAAGAAGGCAGGCTTCTCTCAGAGAATGGCAAGAGAAAACTGGGATTCATTGCAGCAAGTTTGGCAATGGTCAAAGCTTTCCCCAGTGCTATATGAAACTTGCCAGAGGAATTTCCTAGGTACCATGATCTCTCACACCAGATGACTGCTCTGTCTTCTGGATTTATGGATTTGTGTAAGTAAAATAAATTACACAAACCCCCCCCTTTTTTTTTTTTTTTTTTTTTTTTTTTTTTGTTTATACAGGGGGGTTTTTTTGTCATGTCAGACATATCAGAAATGCTGGACAATAGAAGCAAACTATTTGGCTCAGACCATATAAAGGGAAAAAACGAGAGAATTATACTAGAGAAACAGGGAGACATCCCCTGTGATATGAGAGACTACAGTTTGTATCCCTGCTGCAGAGACAAGCTCCGACCTTGGGTTTTTAGTATTGTATGAGGGTAAGCACAGGTTAGGCTGGATTGGAGAGAAAATACTGGAATACTAGAAAATCAAAACTGACTCATTATGTCTCATGCACTGGTCTAAATTGCTGTCCCACAGTCTTGCTGGTTTTTTTCTGATTGTGGGTATTTTAGGTACTACTTATTATTCCCAGCTTGAGTCTGCCACACGTGTTTTCTCACGCAAGACCCTGAAGTGGCACTTCTCATGTAGCAGACGATGACTGTGAGAAAATGGAGGTCTTGGGAGATGCATGGAACAACTTTTGTGGGCCTAAAAATGCTTTTCTTAAATTGCAAAAACCTTTTGCCATAAACAACTTGCCACAGACATACATTTAGGCATTGGGACTTACACAAATGGATGGATACCTGGCCCACATGCTTGTTTACAAATGGTTAACAAAGCCAACAAAATGTTTAAATTGGGTGTACAGCTTTTTTTTTCAGGTTTATATACCTGAAGCGAATATCCAGTACTAAGATAGCTCCAGTAATCCAATAGGTGGCTTTAGATCAAATATTCTTTATTTGTCTCTTAGAATAGAGATCTGATTTTAAAAGCTGTTCTACAAATCAATGTACTAATAAAACCAGAAGAGTCTCCAAACTATCTTTTTCGATCTTGTGTGTTCATGAACTGGACTTTAACAGCCTGCAGTGTCAATTCTATTAAGCATTCAATACAAAGTAGGCACTGCTCTCTATGCAAAAGCTGTTTTCCCAGACAGATAAATTACCAGGCTAACGTGGGAGTATGCTTGTTCTGACAATGAATTTAAATTATTGCCTCTAAAAATGGTGCACCTGTCCAAAGCAGTGAAACATCTGGGGGTTTTTTGCAAATGTTCATGGGCGAAATAGGTCGGGTATAACTGGACTATTACCTGCACCTATTCTGGTTTGCTAATTTTTACACTATTCCACAAGAAACTGCAGTTAGTTCTTCAGATTAATTTCAGCAGCATAAAAGAAAAATATTTAAGTGCCCTTTAGATATTTAACCTTCGTTAGGGGATAAGAGGAAGGATAGGCTGGTTGGTAAAACACTGGTCAGAGAATTGTTCACTTGGCTGTAGCCTT
Organism: Aviceda cuculoides; assembly: GCA_035590195.1. Lineage (NCBI taxonomy): Eukaryota > Metazoa > Chordata > Aves > Accipitriformes > Accipitridae > Aviceda > Aviceda cuculoides. The sequence goes on from JAVJGG010000013.1 coordinate 26,731,971, forward strand.
CCTGTGTTACTATGGGCAAATTAAACAGGTTAAACACTGTTTTCCATTGGGATTTCAGTAGTATTGCTTCCTTTCTCTCTTCCCCAAGTAGGCTATCTTACAGGATCTATACAAGACACACTAGTACCAACTTCTAGGCAGGCAACAAACTAGCCTGTTTCTACTGCTCTTCCTTTTCTTGTATTTTTATAACTCCTCATTATTTAATATTCCTTTAGGGAGAATCTTTTGAACATGAGGACATGGTGTTTCCTGTTGGAATTCTGTTCCCTTTTCACTGAGGAATTGCTTTGCCCAAACCTGGATGACATACCTGTGTAAACATGGAAAAAGTATGTATTTTTTTTTGCTGTAGTGCTGTGGTCTGTGCCTCTGGGAGAAGTTACACTCACTAGGGGAACTGTTTTCAGTTACCTGTACTCTGAGATTAGTATGGACATTGGTTATCTATTCCTTTATCTTTTTTTCATCTCTCTTCTTTAGAAAGACATGTAATTTCCTATCCTACCTGTATAATTCAGAATAGAGGAAACAGAAGATTGCTATGACATCCTCAAACTTTTTGGTTATAAACCTTTTGAATATAAACTTAAAATCATAAATTATTAATGAATTAAAAATGAGTGTATACAGCAAGGCCTCTCGATCTCTAGAAGTGCAGTGTATAGAACCTTCCTTTTAATTTTATGTGAAAATGAAAACTTCTTTTGATCAGCCAAACTTTGGGGCCTCACAAAGGATCTCTTACAAGTTTGACGGTCTTAGAGGAAACCCGATTTCTTGGGAACCAGAGGAAACAGGAAGGACTTGCTTTGCTTATAACTGAAATCCCTTTCTGCCTGATAGGACTTTGCACAAATATTTTTTTTGTTACATTTCAGTACCAAGTACCTAGCCTTTATTTCTTTTCCTGTTATATTTCTCCTAGTTTTCCTCCTTCCTCAAGCAAACATATATTAAAAATCAGAACAAAAATCCAGCCAGAACCTTGTTCCAAACTATTCACATGAGACTTACTGACAGGACAATGACATAGCTGCATTAAGGATGTGTCCTGGTTTCAGCTGGGGTAGAGTTAATTGTCTTCCTAGTAGCTGGTACAGTGCTGTGTTTTGAGTTCAGTATGC
>JAVJGG010000013.1:26733197-26750187 GCA_035590195.1 Aviceda cuculoides
TACTGTTGTCATTTTATTACTGTTATCATTATCATTATCATTATCAGTTTCTTATTTTCTGTTCTATTAAACCGTTCTTATCTCAACCCACCAGTTTTACTTCTTTTCCCTATTTCCTCCCCCATCCCACTTGGGGGGGGAAAGTGAGTGAGTGGCTGCGTGGTGCTTAGTTGCTGGCTGGGGTTAAACCACGACAGGATGCTATGTTTCTTTTAAAGATCTTCTAAGTGAAGAGCAACAGTGATGTCTGTGAATTGGACGTATTGTCCAATTTACAACAGTCCTAAGTTTTCCTTCAGTGTTCTTTAAGAAGGGTCTGATCTCAGCTATGCCTTTCCACAGCACACTGCTTTTACTGAAGCCTGCCTACACCGATTTCCCTGCTAGTTTTATCAGAGCAAAAAGAATCCTTAAGAGTATCAGCAGTTGTAATTTGCTTCTACCCATTTAAATTCAGAGGTCCTTCTGGGGTTTCCATAGGCTTAAGGGAAAATACCATTACTCTGCTCTGATCCAGATTTGCAGCGTAAAACTGTCACTCCACTTATACACTCCACACATCGCATTTTACAGCCATTGTCTTGATTACTGAGCTGCAATTGATTCACTAGACAGCAAATTGAAAAATTATCTCTAGGCTTCTCTGTAAAATTACCTCTGATAGCAGGTGCATTAGACAGTGCTTTAGTACTAACAGAAGGCTGTCAGGCTGTCGCCTTCTCTGCCAGCTAACTCTGACTGCTAGGAGAAAATTAAAGTCCGTGCTTAGAAGCTACAGCCACTGACGGGTTCCCTCCAAACGACGGCAAAGTATGGGATGGCAGATTCGGAGGGAGGGAAACACCTTACTATATTCAAGCAACTTGGGTGCTTAATTGGCCTTACAAATAATGGTGATTATTTGCCAAAGTTGGTTAGAAAGAGCAGTGTCCTTTTTATTTCGGCATATCTGGGTTGCATGTGTATCTCCTGTACTGAACTGTGACTCACTCGTGTGCCTTTGTCATCTTCATCAGGAGTAAGAGGCATGCCATAAAACTTAGGGAGTAACTTTAGAGCAGAGGACATAGTAGTCTTTCACAAAGTGTATGGTGAAGATGGAGGCCCCATTGCTACAGGTGTAGAAGCTAAAAGTGCAAATAATTTTGCATGGATGTGTGCATTTTTTGTTCTTTTTTTTAACGGGTACATGGAAGATAGGAGTTTGTGAACAGATTTTTGGACCACAGGGAGCAATGTAGTCAACTGTCATGATGAGGTGTGAGTGGATTTCTGAATAAGGATGTAATTGAATAAAAAAATTGAGACAAAGCAAAATAAGCTAAAGTATAACAATACAAACTTTGCTAAGGAAGATGCTATCTAGAATTTCAGGAGGGATTTTGGTGCTGAAAAGGATGAAAGCTGAACTGGAGAAAGTTAGATGGTAAGCGTGATAGAAAAATGTTGTTGAGGTACTAGTTGCAGCGAGTTGGTAAGCAGGGTAGAATTTCTTTCAGTTCAGTCCCTACCAAGACCTTTTTAAGAACAGTGAAGCCTCAGGCATGCTTGTGTTGAGAGCCAGAGGGGAAGGAATATAAAGTCAAGAGGCTGTCTTCGTGCTGGTGGTGTACTTTGTGGTTTAATTTCAAAAACCAATATATCTGCAAGGAGAAAAAGTGAAGGAGCAGTTCTGGGTCAGAGGGCTAGGAAAGTTCTTGTCTTCTAAGAGCTATTTTGAAGCTGCTGTGGAGCAATGGGAGGAGAAAAGCAATGTTTGTTTCTTTCTTAGGGTCAAAGAATAGAGGCTATTTTTGTACAAGGGTGTTTTTCTTCCTCTAGGAAAAAGGCTGTCATTGATGTAAGTGAAATTGTTGATTCTCTTCTGCAGTAAATTTTATGTACCAGTGGGGATGTATGTGAATGTATGCATTACTCACATCTCATGGAGGTTTCTAAGGACTGTGATTTCAAGTGGACTGACACCTATTACAGTTTCTACAGTGTCCCTTTAGCCTCACAAGTCCGTGCATACCTAGAATGTCTTTATGTAGCTCTTACCGTTCCCTGTGTGTGTGTGTGCGTGCATGTGTGTACAACTGTCTACTGCTTGCTGTGGCCCTTGCAGCTTGTGATAAAGCCACAAGCACCAGCAAAAGTGACCTTCCTGAATGTAAGATGACAGTGGTTTTATCCCTCTGCTTGGCATGTCTGGGAGCTGTAACTGTGAAAGAGAGGAATGTCTACTTTTCTGTCCTTCCCTTCCACTCCCTGCCCAAACAGAGTTTAGCAGCCCGCTAACGGGAGGTTGGCATTAGCAACTGCTTAGTGACCCCTGGTGAATTTATGAACTCTCCCCTGCCCTGGGAAGGAGGGGCTGACACATGCCCTTGTGTTTTCCTTCCACTCCTTCCACGCTTTCTGCTTTCTTTTCTTGTCAGACACTTTGACACCCTGACTTATTTTACACTTACAGCAACTTTCTGTTGAGAGCTTAATGAGTGCAAAAGGGCACTTCTGACTTCCAAACATCGTAAGGCATAATAGTGCTGTGGGGGAGACAATCTAAAAATGAACAGAAATAGCAAAACACTGAAGGGCGAGCAGGATGCTGCAAAGCCATCTAGAAATATCTACATACCCTGGAATGCCTTTGCATCACCTTGAATATCTAGCTTGCCCCCCCCCCGTAGTTTGTAAAGCTCTGCCTAGGTATTTCAAGTGTGCCTAAAGCTAGGCTTCACAAAGCATTGGTGAATTGCTAGCACTGTGCGAAATCCTTTCCATGTAACCTTGCTGCTGTATGGTGGAATATTGTTAATACTTGATAACCTCTTGAGAAACAGTCAGCTTTCGCTGGACCCCAGCTCATTTTAGCAGATTATGGTCTGTATTTCCCTTCCCATGGAAAAAGCACACAGAAGAGAAAGTCTTATTGGCATTTATACTTGTTTTCAGTTTTACGTTCTGCTTTATATGTTCCTTTCAGAACAGACAGAAGCCCTCAAAAGCAACATTGGCAGTTCTTATGGAAAGATGAGATTAACAGACTGAGGACACTTTTGGGCTGTTTAGGTTCTGTTCAGGTCTCCCATGCCACTGGCCACAGGGCTCTTTTCCTTGCTATTACATAGCTAGGCTAGAAAGGTGTGTATTTCACCTAATAACTGCTCTGAGTTTATTAATCTAGTCTCTCTTGTCATAATTCTTGATTTCTTGATGGAACCTGCCTAAACGTGGGACTGGAAGAGCTACTTGGCATTGGGTTGAAGGACTGGAGCCAGGCACACTCTAGCCAGGAAGGTGGAAGTTACTTTGCCATTCCGCTTGGCGGTTAAGATACTGCTCCTCCGCCTTTATGGTTGAGGGTCTGTGTTGGTTTTCAGTTCCCCAGCTACACTAAGTGCTCCTCCCTCTCTCACAAAGTGACAAATGTTCAACTGAAATGTTTCAAGAAGTCCAGTCTGGGAGCAGATTCCCTGGACAAAATAATCCTAGTTCTCAACTTCATAGAAAATATCCAGGACCAGTCAGTGCCTGCCAGTGTGATAGGGAAGATCCTGAGACTCTCTTCACGCTGACAAGCCTTGCAAAACAGTGGTCCTTTGGGATGTGCAAGGGAAAGCACATTTCTCCAATTGTTTCAAATGTGAGTAACACTGAATAAACATACCCTCAAATACAGGAAACGTACGTATGTAACAATGCTTAACTTTATTTGTTTCTAAAGGCTACCACAGAGTAAGTGTAAGACAGACCTGGTGAACTTAAGAACCTAAACAAAATTGCCAGAGCGGAAGTGGTTGGGTCCTTATGACTACGGGCTCAGCTTCAGGTTTTGTTCCTTTTTTGATATCCTGCGTGCAGCGGCAGGTACACACAAGCCAGCTTCGCCGAGACTCTTCCTCCAAGCTAAGACCTTTTGCCACTGGCTTCCCACATCGTTCTGTAACCACAGTGTCACGGATAGCACAGGATGCTCAGCGAGGCTTGAGGCTTAATATGCTTGGGAATCAAAACAAGCTCTCTCTTATGCTCTGATAACTCACCAGCTGCTTGTATGATGTAGGTTTTAACCTTCACGGATTCCCAGATTGAAGAGAAGTTGATATTGCCCCAATATTAATTGCTGATGCTTAGGAGGACAGAGGACAGAGGGTGGCAGCGCAGCGCTGTCGGAGCACAGCTGCACAAATTGTAGAGGCTGGGGAAGGGCTGAGTGGGTGTAAAACATTTCACACACAATTGCTTCTAATTAAACGTACATATTTTTTTGTTTTGCTTCTCAACAGGGCAAAAATAACTTCTGTTTGCCTGGTGTGTTTTGGTACGTTTTAAACTCTATCTTATTGTTTGACTTAAGCTTAGGCAATGAAGTTTAAAACCATGAGTTGTGTATAGTGTATGTATGCAGAGACAAAACTTGCCTCTACGAGGTCAGTCACTGATCTTTTACTTATTAAATACTATAAAATTGCTGCTTGTTCTGACAACAACAAACAGGCCATTTCTTAGAGTAAGGAAGAGTAGACAAGCGACCATGGTGCTGAGGCTATAACAGCTCTAGCTCCGGGGAGACTGAAGAATCTTTGTTACGAATCACAGTAGGGGGGAATGGACCACGACAGTAGAAGGAGGCATGCTTCCAGGAGCCCTAAAATTCTTCATATTGCATTTTCCCCTATGGAGAAACTGAGATAACAAATTGCTTAATATGCTACTGGGACAGGTTGGAATTTCATTCTGCTGAGCGCAGGACTAAAACTTGCAAACCCAATGCAAAACCCAACCGCCACCAGCCCCCTAAACCAAAACCAGATCTACATCCCCCATTGAAAAACTAGTACAATCTTTCTTCCTCTCTCACATTCCCAGTTAAGTGAAAAGAAGGTGCTATGCTGTTGGTAACATGCTGTAAGGATATGCATATGTCCAAGACATTATTCATGAACCCTCTTTGTTCCTTGAGGAAAACAGTAAGTAGAATTACTGAAGGATCATCCAGAGTTCTTAGTACTAATAAAAGGTTTCCTGAATGAATGTCAAAAATTAGTTTTTTTAAAAGAAGCTAGCTGAGCATTGAAAGGAAGCCTTGCCCATTTCCTCCATTAAGAGCAGTAGTCTCTGTCTCCTGTGTTTTGAATGAGTGGTCAGCTTTCAGATGGCAGACCAAAGTTTCTGGGGCACATGGTTAAAGCTCAAACAGAAAAGTTTTTTATTGTTGTAAATCGGTGATGTGATGTGGACCTGTGTGATGCATTAATGATGTAGCTTGAAAATCCCTGTAAATCTGAGATAGCAAATGTAACTACCAAATGATGTTTACTGGAACTCTATAGAAGTAAAATATAATTTATTTATGACTTGTGTTACAATAAGAGCTTCTTTGAAAAAGAAAAAATGTACACACAAACTGGGCCACTTTTATGAATGCCTTTTTCCACATTCATTTTGTTTAGCACTTCAACAGTTCACTTAGATGAGATGTTATATCTTGTTTTTACGTCAGTTGGTTTACTTAATCTTGTCTTGCTGTGCTCTTTTGGCTAATCAGGAAATGCATCACAATCTATTTATTTGTGCAGATGAAATTATTTTATGTCAGACAATCCCAGGAGAGATTATTTCAGTTCTGAATCATCTCCAGAAGTCTTAAGTAGCTTACTGGGAAACAGGACCGATGTTTATACCTATTTCATATTGGTCATGATTTTAGATCAGAACAATGCAAAAGAACATTCCTGACCTGAAGATGTAATATTCTGGAAACTTCTAAAGCTTTTTAGTTTTGGAAGAATTATTCCCACGCTTAAACAGTAGAAGAGCTTGGTAGAATAACTCCATTGAAGTCCATTATAACTCAGAAGAATGGAGAGAAAAGATTGCCTCTTCCAGTTGACTCTCACTTCTATTTCTGATTTCAGTCACTTTAGAATGTTTTTTCTAGCTTCATCACTACTTCTTTTTTTTTAGTGCCTTTTTTCAGCATACAGAGTGTCTGAGTATAAAAAAACAGAGAGCACCTTCCACCTCAACTCCTTTTGTATTGCAGCTCTCTAGATCTTTTCATAAAGGCATTAAAAATCTTGGAAAGGACAAAGGTCAGCTCAGAACAGGCTAATTTATACTAGTAAAAAAGAAAGTAGTATTAGACAAGTCAAGACCTGACTGATAGAAGTCACAGCACACATTTTCATTGGAACTGTACTTTATATTTGTGGAAAGAATCTGAAATATTACCAAGAGAGTCTTTCTAGTTACTCCTTTAAACAGCAATTTGATAATCTTCACCTGTGCTAACATTATTGCCAGAACTTTATGCCGTTTATTTTGCTGACACCACATTTCTTATTAAGTACACTCTGATCTTCACAAATCAGATGAGATGTTGAAAGAAATATTTGCAATGACCCACTTTCTGCAAATTAAGTATTGTGACCCCTGTGAACCATCGTTTTGGAAAAGCTTTGTCTGCCAGAGGCTGGATGCAAGGTGTGTGAGGTGTTTCTTCAAAACATACATAAGCTGTGAATTGCATATAATGACTCACATTTCATTATCCTTCCATTTCTGCAGGAAAGGGTTACACAAACTAGGAAAGCACCTGATTTTTGGCAGGTTTGCTTTGTAACAATTTGGTGGCGGTAACATTGCCCTGACTTGAAAGGTGGGATCCCCCAGCTGGGGACATGAAACTTTGTGATGGAAAGGGATGTAAGGGACACAGTCACAGGCTGTGGGGTGACGGGTTGGCTGGGGTTGGGCAGATGGGTGAACGCAGCAGCAGCCACCCGTGTTTCTTTGCTGCAAACAAGATTAGTTCCTAGGTGGGTTCAGTTTGTGCTGGGAGCCAGAGCAGCTCCCCAGGACTTAGAGACGTGATTTGAGCCAAGCTCAGGAAGACTTAACAATTGTGCCCTTAGGTTCTGAAGAGCGAGAAATGTTTTGTAATAATTATTCCTGGTGGAGGCTGTAATGAGGTTAGGTTAGACACAGTGAGTAATTCTAATTCCTTATTGTCTAATGACACAATTTAAAATAGCATTTCAGACTCAGGTAACTGGGTTAGATCAGTAATCCCCTGCTCGGATAGAAACTCGTCTACTCGTTCCTCAGAGCCATGCCTTTTTGCGACTGCCCCAACACAGGCTTTCTGGGTTTCAGTATAGCAACCTGACTATAAGACTTTCCTTTGTTGCTGTGTGTGCAGACAAGATGTTTATCTGAGGGCAAGGTAGAATACTGTTTTCAAGATAAATATTTTGGTTGGGGGAGAAAAACAAAATCTTTGGAAATGATTCAGGGGAGGAAGATCTTCTTGAGCAGTTGTATCAAAAGCTAGACAGAATAATTGCAGCATCCTAGCATATTGTCAGTAATGGCCTGGTGGCTGAATTATTTTTTTTTCCTTACCAACCCTTTGAAATCTTCTTCCTTCAATTAGTCTCTGAAGGGAGATCAATAAAATAGTTTTCTCTTCCAAGAGTAGTGATGTGTCTAGACTTTACAATGGAGAAAGTAACAGTTTGTCTACAGCAGTGATGAAGTCTCCACTCTTAACTACCATAATATATATGTAGAGCTCCCGGCATGACTGGGTCTTCCTCATACAAGATGCTTTTGTCTACACAAAAAAGCAAGATTTTCTGTTAAGTCACTTGCACACAAACTAAAGAAGATTGGTAAAAGCAGTGATGTTGGGGTGAAATATTTTACTATCTCCAGTTCCAAGACGAGGGTAAACTATATTTGGAAAAGGGAAGTGTTTAAAACAAGCAAGTGTATTCTTTTGCAGATATGTTCTTTTACTTTCACTCAGTCCTGAAGTTCTATGGTTAGTCAATAAGGTCATTAAAAACTTGAGCTCTCTCAAGAATTGCTCTGCTGATGCTGGTCATGGACAGTAAGCTCATGCCCATAACAGACATTATGTTCTTATGTTCCAGGTTCCTCCCTCAGCTGTACTTTCTTGGGCATCAGTTAGATCTTGTTCCTCACTGCTCTGCAGGGAATGGCTGGCACACAGGATTAGGAAGACTAAAGCTGTGAAGAAAAGCTCAGGTGGTAATGGTTCATTCCTCTCCAAAGGAAAACAATTAACAAATAGTGAAGGCACCTGGAGCAAAGATGCAGCTGTCTCATTAGTAAATTCGCAGGCATGATGGCCTGACCTGTACTTGTTAAGTACTTAAGAGATCATTGGTGTCCTTTAAAACTGAATCTAGCTTTAGCGTGAACAGGACTCACCGTAATCCCTGCTAGAAGAAACTGTGGAACCACTCCTGCTAAACTTGAAGGTAGTGTAAAAGATTGTAAAGTAAGAGAGGTCTTTGCATGGACAGAGAAAAGAACTTCCATATTGCCTCTTGCCCCAAATACTCAGATAAGCATCTGTTGATGAACTCCTTCCTGCTCTTAATTAATTTCTATTTGTGAAGTTTGTTTGTACAGGCAAAATTCAGCCAGGTCCTGCAAACCATAGTTCTGTAATAACAGACAGGCCTGGCTTGCAGACGCTAGCAGAGGAGGTTAGTGGTGTGACCTCTATTCTGCTACCTTGATGGTAAAACCAGTGTCCTTGAGATCTGTAGTTTGCTGCACATCAGTTATATGGCAGAACAAAGAGTGGCATGCCTTCCGCTTGGAAAGACAGCGTATTCCTTGGCAGGGTCCCCAGAGGGCTCATCCAGGTTGGTATCTGTTTGTTGTCGCTGTACTAATCACCTCGTGGTTAAAGCAGATGACTGACTTAGCCTGCTTAGTGGGGTCAGAGATGTGAAATACTTCAGATCTCCTTATTCCTCTCTGTTTGCCTTGGTTTTCTCAGCTTCACAGGGGAGATAGCCAAATATTTGCTCATATGAGCACATATCTTAATTAGCAAAGTTCTTTGAAAAACTGTCTGTGGCAAGTGCTCCAACAGCAAGAGGAATCCTTCATGTTATAAAAAGCCAGCCGTTGTTTCCTCCAGCATTTAGTCACCTCTCAGGATGGAGCCACTAATTTCTCCTCCTCCCCCTTTAATACACACATTATGTAAATAATCCTAACAATAAGCTGTCTGGAGTATTTTATTGCTTAATTAATATGGTTTCAATATTATGAATAAATAAGATCGCTTTCAGATTGTGAGTATGGTAAAGTTGAGGGGATATGATCCAAGAAGGAGTTTCAAATCCCTTTGCATCTGTTCCTCTATTTTGTTGGATTAATTTTATGTTCTAAATTAAATTATTCTTATGAATCTGTTCCCTCTGATGTTCTGCCCTTCTCCCCCGCATCTTTTCATCATCTGTCTGCTCAACACCTTTGCTGATCTCTCGCGCAGGGAAATAAAAGCCACTTGATAGCCCAGCTGGCTGAGTAGGTCTGTGCTGTTCCCCTCCATTCCTTGTGGGGCTGCTGAATGTGATGAGTTTGGAAAGCTCTGGACTGGTTGGTCTCTGTTTTCAGATGAATGCAGACTTTCCAACTGGCATTCATTGTTACTTTGATCCACGTTTTAATTAAAAACTTGGGAATTCAAAGTCCGTTGAACTGTAGTAGACTTATTTTTTTACTAAAAGGCCCTTCTCTTCCTCTCTTCCCTGCCCTAAAATAAAACTCAAACCCAAATACCTCCCAGGGCCTTGCCTATTTCTCTTTAGTGAAGGAGAAACAGTTGTTAAATGGTCATCTCCTTTACGTGGTTCTTACAAGGGTTGTTTTTTTTTTTTTTTTTTAATTTTGGCTATAGAAATGCTGATGTAACTGTGGTTTCCAAGTCACCAGAAAAGAGAGAGAAAGAAAAAAAAAATTCAGAAAAAGGTCACAAGACAGGAAAACAAAATTCTTGTAGGCGTTCAGCAACTGAGATCTCATTTTAATTTTGCTAAATTGTAAACTCTCAATGGAAGGAATTGCCCCTCCCTTGGGCTAGGAGAAGGACCTGGCACGTTCTGGGCACTCCTACGAGGTGAAAATAACCAGGTTGCAGGTACAGATGCTAAGGTGCTCCCTGTCCTTTCTTTGGTGTAAAGGAGAGACTCTTTTCTCAAAGGTGCTTCCTTCCAGACCCAACCTTGCCCAGCGCAGCCCGGGCCCCGACCCCTGCTAAGTGCCCTCCCTGGTGCCCCCGAAAGGCTGCAGCTGTCCCCCCCCATCCTGCTGGTGTGGGTCTCGCTGCAAGCAGCCGGCTGTGCTGGGCCCTGAGTTCCTCATGTCCGACCGCATGGTCCTGCTTTTCCGAAAATGAGTAGCTCCACATTCCCAGATGATGTACCACCACCGCCTTTGGTGGGATCAAAAGTCTGTAGCTATTGTAAATACCCTCTCCTCTTCTTAACGAGGTGTTTTCAAGAACTTGTGGGCGTGCAATTGTTAGTGGGAGTCGAGTGCTTCATCTCTGGAGAAAAAGCTGGTTGAAATCAACCTGACAGGTTAGGAAGCCCTTAGAGAGGGACAAACTAACATGGGTAGGCTAAATGACCGTTTAGAAACAGATTATAGCTAGAAATTCACTGTTTTTCCAGGAGCGTTGTCAGGCTGCGATCATTTACGTGCTGCCGTGTCTCGCAGTGCGTAGTGAAAGATGAAGACAAGTATCTCCTGGTACCCCTCTGGGTATGGTTTTGCACCTTTTAATTTATTTAAAGTTACTCTTGCACTCTTGCGTTGCAGAGTCCTGATTGCATGCAACTGCTTGTGGAGCAATCTGTATGGTGTAGGGTTTTTCCTCCTTCCCTCGTAGGAACGCAAAGAGAGGATGCTGGAGGCTTCCCGAGTCAGGTCCCGCATGTTGAGACGTGTGCTGTGGTTGTTACTTCGTGGTGATGTTTCTTTGAGCCTGCCTTCTGAAACTGGGAATACTTTTTCCCTTTTAAGGCACATGAGCCATAATCTCTGAATCTCTGCACTTCTAATTTTTTTTTTGTGGTGTATTTTTTTTTTTTTTTTTTTTACTACTTATGCTTATCTCTTCCCCTGCAGTAAAAGAAACAGCAACTTAATGTGAAGGAAATCATACCTGATTTACTCATGCTTGTATAAACAGCATGTATTTCCTCACGTGCAGGTAAATGGAATTATAAAGACGAGACTTTGTGAATAAAATTTTGAGAAATGAGAGAGTTCGCTAGTAACTCATTTACTGTGACAGGAGATGAATAGAGGTAATTTAGTCTCATAAAAGTAAAATTGGCTCATGTCTTACATGTGGGTGGGAGGAAGAATATTGTTTAGCGGCTGGAAAGAGGAGTGGAGCTGAGAGTTGGCAGCTGTGCAGAGGGGGTTTGGCTGCCTGGCTCCGTCACCTTGGGTGAGTCATTTTGTGTGCCCGGTATACGTGCTTCCTTCTGTAAATAAAGATCTAATTCTTGACTAGTTTGTAGAGGGTTTTGTTCTCCCCACGTGAAGCACCAGAAAATAAGGCTCCGGTGTGGTGCTGCTCTATTGCCATGTTTGAAGAGGAGTTTTTCCTCCTCTCTTTTCTTCCCCTGTGGCTGATATATTTGCTCCATAAGTGTATTTCAGCCTTCACATCTTTCCTGGGGATAGAGAGAGTAGAATGTAATCCTGAAAGAAAAGCAAATATCCTTTGGTTTTAAAGATATATAATAGTAAGATAAAAAGATTAGGGCGTCTGGGACTAGGCATTATGAGACTCAGATGAAGTATATGATCTTTTAAGGTACCTACCTCCTTGGGCAAATAAGCTGGACTGAAGGCACAAATGAAGTGTGCCTGGGAAGTTCTTTCCCAGGACTTCCTTATGAAAAACACAAAGCAAAAAGGAGTTTGAGTAAAACTGTGCAAGAAAAAATTCCTCTTGTTATGAGTGAACTTATTGTGAAAGGCCCTGAGCTGAAGGATGGTCAGGGCTGCTCTGTGGTGTGGGCTGAACAGCGGCTCCCTCTCAAGGTCCAGAGGTGGCCTGAAATGAGAAAGACATCTGGCAAGGGCAAGGTGGATGTGGAGAGAAAAAAAAAAAAAAGGCATGAAAAGAGCTTAAGATTTTGCATAAATTAGCTTTGGAGCAATTTGTTCCCCCATGGTGAAGGAGAACAGGTTTCCTTGTGGTGTGTGGTTTTATTTTTGAAGGTGGGGCAGAGAGAGAAGAGGAGGTTTGAGGATGAGCTGGATTGGCTCTGACATGGCCTCTGGTTTCAAAGGTTCAGTAGTGTGCTTTATAAAAATCTGTGGGACTATCAAAAATGCATTGGTTCCACAGTGTGGATAATGTTTGTTTACTGGCGTGAATGGATTAAAAATCCAACAATGTCTATTTTCCGCCTAACCGGGTTGCTTTCAGATTTTTTTTGGCTCTTAAGAAAGCTAAACAATGAGACTGGCTTATTTCTACTGGCATTTTGGTCCACAAGAAGTCTTTCCTATCAGTCTTTTTGAAGCTGGGATATTATAGTATAAAACGGAGTTGCTAAACTTTACGTTATCAGTAATTAATATAATGATCATGTTTCTGTCTTCATTTTTGTGGGCTTTCTGGTTCCTCTGAGTGGTGATGATGTGCAGGCTGCCCTTTCTTAATGAAATATTCACCTATTACTGCTGGTAACTGGAGACAGTAAGATGACTTGTGCCTCTTTAAAATGTTCCCCTAAATTACTCCGAAGATGCTGCTGTGGCCGTACTACCGTGCACACCGCTTCTGTGCTTTTAATCAGCTCATCATGCTGCAAATCCATGAATAATGTTGTTTACAACAGTTTGGGGCTCTTCACTAAACACTACAAACAGCTTTGGCCTGGGACTTGCCGAAGCCTACAGTGATTCTCTAGCCTGAGTACTAATCCTCACGCTTTGCAGCCTGGGCTGTGATTTACCACCGGGATTTTAAAAGCCTATTCAAATTTAGGAAGCTGTACAAATGCTCAAGGTCTGGGTAGGCAGGAAAGAGCAGTATGAGCTCAGGGAATTCTCCATCTCTCCTAACCTTTAAAAGGTTTGTGTGCATCTCTCTAGGAGATTTACTCAAAGAAAGTCTATAGATACGTACCTCCTGGCGAAAGGGCAAATCCAGTGAGGGGTTCAAGCAGGCTGCGAAGTGTACAAGGCTGAGCAGAGAGCTGGGGCGACCAGTAAAAACTGCGAGGTGTGACGTTTGTGTTGGTGAGCAACCAACAACCGTGACTGCCACCTCTACAGCAGGGGAAAAAATTGTCAACTCCTAGGTTTTGTTTGTTTCTCTCGTTGTTTTAAGACAGAGTAAGACAAAAAGTGGATGTAATGCATACTGCACTTTAATAAGCCAGGGAAGGAAAGCTATGAATATTTTCAACTTTTCCTGGTAGCTGGGTCCTTTTGTGCTACGAGCATGGGTTTGTGCCATGGAGAAGCACAGAGCCTGTGGACACACCAGGGTGAGGGAGGGGAATTTTGGAGTTGTGAGAGGACAGGAGGCCAGTCTGTAATGCGGGGTCATACCAGGGTAATGAATTTTTTTTTTTTTTTCCCTGGTTGTAGTCAGCAGGTCATGTTTTCAATGACTGACTCCTACGTTAGGCTTCCAAAGCTGGTGCCCCTGCAGATGCAGGGCATGTGTGCTCCAGCTGCCCTGCTTAGCGTGTCTAGTCAGCACACCTCAGCCCCGAAAAGGAGGAGGTGACACTCAGAGCAGTGCCATCTTCACCAAAGCTCAATTCTTGGCCTGTCTGAAGATGATTTTTTTTTTTTTTTTTTAAAGTGCCCAGTTTGGGTGTGCGTGGGAAGACACCCTTTTCTCTGACTCCTCTTCCTCCGTTCTGAAGTATCTCACCGTTATCACAGTTCCCCTTGCCAGGTTTAGTGGCTTCTGCTTGTAAAAGTTATGTTGTTGTCTCTTCACCACCTTCCTTTCAACCCAGTGCGTTCAGCATCTCGTTTTGTCTTATTCTTTTCATCACTGATCTCCCTATGCCCTTTTCTCGTTTGAATAATTGCCCAGTGACTTACATTTATCTTATCTTCTATTGTAGAAATTTTCAGGAAGAGAATGTGTCTGTATAAACTTGTTCTACCTTTATGCCATTATAGAGTATAAATGGTTGTTATTAATAATGCATCTCAAAAAGGTCTCTTATTTGACAAGTGTACTTTTATTTTAATATATAATATTTATGGCATGCTTGTAAGTGTTCTGCAGCATATTTTATAAAATTAATGGAGTCCCACAAGATGGGAACTCACTGCTGTGTCTGGCTGTTAAATTTTTGCTGAGAAATGGAAAAAGGCTGCAGGATTTTGCATGCAAATTATGAAAGGTGGAGATTTGGCTTTATGTATGTTGGCAGCCAGTGCTGGGAGAGAGAGAGAAAGACCCTGAGATGTGATATATTAAAATATTTGAGAATGATAGAGAAAAGAAAGCTTCAGATTTCATTGAAGCTATTCATGTTAAGACATGCATGCCTTAATTAAAGAAGCCAAACATCAGCTGAATCGAAGACACTGATTTGTTTTCACTAGGTACAACATAGCTCTGAATGATAAGCTAATGGATAGTTTGCTCAGTGAGAATAAATACAGACATAGTGGTTATGGTCCAAAATAACCATATTTGAAAACTGGATCATCCATAGGATACTAAAAAAAGAAGAGAAGGAAAAGAAGAAACAACACCTATGCTACCTTTTCCTTGAGTGTTCCTTAGGCTGTATCTGCTCCATAAGTCTCCACGTAAAATTCTATGAAATTGTTTTCTCAGAGTGAAAAATTGACTTCACTAAAATAAATGGGAGTTTTTCCATCAGCTTAGATGGAGCTGGTTTTCTTGCTGTACAAGTTATTTTTAGAAAGAAAAATGCTCATAGATGCAAGAAATTTTCCCCAGTTAGCCCATGTGGCTATAAAGATAGAAGATTCAGTGCCCCAAACAAGTTGTGATGGTGAGCAGCTAATTAATTCTCTAGTTGGGAAATGTTCATACACTTCAGTGTGAGGCTGTTTTCTCCTCCTTTTTGCCTTGGAACAGAAAGAAATGAGAATTAGATACCGAGATCTATGTTACAGTCTATCAAATCCTGCTACAGAAGTGGATAGTTATAAGGTTTGCTTATATCTGTAAATATATCTTAGTATGAAACACTAATAGAGTTTATATGTACTCTCACTTTTTCTTTTTTATTGAGAAATGTTCAGGTTTTGGATTAAAGAAAGATGTGGACAATAGCATTTTACCGGACAAATGTATTCAATTTTGGATCCAAGAAAAAAAAAAAATCAAAGAATACTTCATTGGTTATTTGGTCAGAGATAAGCAGGAGACAAAACCAGCAAATTGAAAAACAGGATTATTTTTCTCTATAGCCTCAATTTCCTGTAACTTAATGTAGTTTTTCAGGGCTTTAGATGTGGGTGCAAAACCAACTGGCTTCACTCGTAAACTTATTTTCTCTAGAGCTCTCAGGGTGGAAATGGTTACGGTAGCAGCTGAGGGCCCTTGCAGAAATTGCGAGAGGCACTCATGCATTGCTCTGCACCGCTCTTGCTGGGAGACCCTGGGGAGCCCTGCCGGGTAATGGCTTGTTATGTAGGTCCTGGCTTATCTTCTCCCCCTTGTTTGCATCTGTGGGTGTGAGGAGAGAGGTGATCAATAAGGTGATAAACTCCCTTTTTCTGTCTCTGTCCCATCAGACTGTAAAGGTGTGTTTTAATTAGTTTTCTATCTATCTGTATTCTTGCAATGACACTTTCAGTGGAAAGGTGCTTCATGAGAAAAGGAGGAAATAACAAGTTTCTTTTTCTTTAGAGACTCTCAGGTTTTTCTAGCATCTTCCTTTTAAGCTCCTGCTCTCTCAGCCTGCTGAGTCTCCTTCTCCTTTGCTTTTCTTTCTTTTGCTGGCATGGGTTGAATTGGAGCCAAGTCACCAAAATTAGTTTCCTGGGCTGTCTGAGCAGTGCCTATGCTGTGCTGTGAGAAATCACCGCTCCTGCTTTTAGGAATTTTGCTCTTGTGCTGTTGTATGCTCCAAGATATGACGAAGGGAGTTTGGCCCTGTGGAGAGGGGAGCGCTCCGTCTCTAGCTTCCATGGGTGGTGGTTGATTAACTCTGTCGGCATTTTATCATGGGTCTTTGGTGCAGTTAACTGCTGGTGAGGGAGACTTTGTTTGCTCTTAGGCAAGTTTTGATTTGTTCGTGCTCTCTTCTAGTCTGTGTGGTTGCTCCCAAATGCAGGGATCGCAGTGCTGAGAGCTGGCTTTATGCCATGACGAGCAGCAGAAAAAGCATGTTTGAAGCTGCTACTTGGCAATTTGCTGCTTAATGTTAAAATACTGAAACAAAATAAAGCAGCAATCGTTCTTGGGCTGTAGAGTTTCTAGAAAAATGACTGGACTCCAGGAGGAGTCAAGCTGTTGGGGTAACCTTGCTTCCCATACGGCACCGGCAGCGCTTGGCTCCACAGCGTTTCTTGGCTGAGATGCTGTGAGCGATACCTGGCTCTGTCGCAGCTGAGCGCTTCCAAAGGCCTTGCTCTCATTGCCAGGTCCTGTTCTGATACACCAGTGGGACCCAGGAGGTGTCTGTGGAGGGGAAGAGAGCTTGGTGATCCCGTAGGATGGGGTTTGGGGCTCTTTACAGCTTGGACCAGACGCTTGAATTGCATCTTTCACTGCCTGAGTGAGTACCTGAGCCTCTGGCTGTCTGGATGGCAGTTCTGGTCAGCAGGTGACAGTGATGGTTAGAAAAAGTTTCCGTAACCAAAAGGTGCCTTTGGAACTGGTGCATTTGCAAAGAACTATGGCTTTTCACAACTAGAAAATCTACTCCCCTAATTAGCTCTGCCCTCAGTTTTTCATGTAGCAGCAGGGAATGTAGACTTTTTCCTTATGACTTGTGTTATATGTCTCAGTAGGTTTCAGTTCACTCTAGACAGAGTAGAAGTCCCTCATCAACTAGAAGATGTCTGTCCTGGTTTCAGCTGGGATAGAGTTAATTGTCTTCCTAGTAGCTGGTACAGTGCTGTGTTCTGAGTTCAGTATGCGAAGAATGTTGATAACACCCTGATGTTTTCAGTTGTTGCTCAGTAGTGTTTA
>JAVJGG010000013.1:26759909-26777817 GCA_035590195.1 Aviceda cuculoides
GGGAAACCAGCTGGATTAGCAAAATGAATCATCTGTCAGTTTTTCTTTGTTTGACGGTAAAGCTCACCAAAAAAAAATTGTCACAAATTTTTTTGATAAAGAGATGAAAACTAGATAAAGCTCTAGATAGAAAACTCTTTTTAAAAAGACACACATCTAATTTTACACTTAGGAGGAGAAGCAAAATGATATATTAATAAAAAGGGAACACAAACCAGTTTTCAGAAGGAAAGATATATGGCTGTAAAAATATATGGATTTTCACTTATTTTCTTTTTCCTCTTTTTAATAGGAATAACAATAGCCTCTCTTTCACAGGCTTGTCTATCAGCCTTCAGAGATCGTGTCACATATACCTTTCTTGGTCATATTTCAGTGCTTAAAAATTATTGTGATAGAATTGAATACCATGATAAAGACCAGTGTTTTCCTTACCTCCTGCAAGTCACTTTGGAAAAGGAAAGGCAACTTCCACAGAAAAAGGAAAGTTGTTTGGTTTCTCTTTGCAATTATTTCATTTTTTTCAGTGGGAAGCCTGTGATACTGGGCTACTGAATTTTTTTTCTGCAATAGGTACTATTTTTGATACCTTTCTGAAAAAGCTTTGTCTGTCACAAAGGAGTAGATGGAAAGCTAGTATGTGGCTGGACTTAACATGTTTTAGATATAAGAATGTGTTTTTCTCTAACTAGTTTCCAAACTGTGTATTCAGTTAAAAGGAGTAAAACATATGATTGATTCCTATTTTACAATAAAAAGGAGCACACACCACCTAAAAATATAGTTTCTTTTCTACCCCCAGGAATGTTCCATATAATCAGCTAATTTTCAAGGAGAAAAAGATCAGATGAAGGGTGTATAGAGAAGGGTAAAAAACATGTACCTGGTGCTGGAAGTTTAAAAGGTATATATGGTTATACTATTTAATAAACTTTGCTGCTTTTCTCTATTTTAGACAGGCGTTTGCATTAGAAAGGTGGTACCTATATGAGTCATAACTTTAAATATACCTCTATCCAATACCTTATTTGAGTATTGGTTCTCTTATCACTGCTTTGTTTAAAAATATTCATTCATCTTTTTTCTTTATAATTGACCTATTTAACAAGGTCAAAAGTATTCTTAGCCTCTTCATTTTTCTTATTCTGTTTTATAATAATTCTCAAGCAGTATAATAAAGGAGTGAAGAGAATCTAAGATGATTATATTTAAAACAACTCATCATTCAAAAACAAATCCAGAAACTGCTCTTTACCCCTAAATAACTTCTCACAATGAAAATGACAGTAAGCACGGTGGATTACTACAATCGCTCAGGACCGCACTACCCTGAAACATGGTGCTTGCTGCAGAGACAGGTATTGAAGCAATAACTTTCAGGCAGAAATTCCTGGAGCTTTATCAACCCCCTGATGGAGAGATGGAAGACAACTCGTGCCTCCATTTCTGAAGTTATTACAAATATCACTGAAGTGATTACAGGATGTGTAGATTTTATTTAGGGAAAGATGCTGTATTTCAAACTGCATATGACAAAAAGCTACGAGAAGGCAGAAGAGATGCCTAAACCAAGCAAACAGGCAGAATAAGCATTTTCTGATGAGAGAGAGATGGGACCAAAAGTCACTAATAATTACTGAGGTATCCATCACCTCCGCCTGCTCTAAAGGCTGTTCAAGATCTGTGTTTTGCTGCGAGTAGATATCCTAAACGTCCTTGTTTTTTGCTGGAGTCCCTGTAGCTATCTGCATATATTTAGCTTGCATGTCAGGCTCTCCATAGTTTTCACTGGAGAGTAAGCTGCCTATTGTATATTTAAAAGGGATTTTTCTCCAGGAGACATACTTTAAAATATAACAGGCCTATTTGTCTTTTCTTATGTGTCTTCAGGTTCTTTAATTTTCCTGGACACTTTCACTAAGTGACAAATATACTTAAGTTTAAACAAGTAATTTCCCCTGGCTGGTACTCCTTCCCTCTCGTCTACTTCAACCTGCAATGAATTCGGAATGCTGAATCTGTGTCTGGATTTTCAATGTCAAACAAAAGATTACGTTTAGCAAGGCACAGCAGAAGGAGAACTTGAACTTGAAGGATAAGGCTATTATTCAAGGAAACTTCTGCATTCTAAACAGGGTGAGGTAAAATGAAAGCAAACTGCAGCTGCGGTTTATGTGCTCTAACGTGTAGTTGGAGCCTTTTTTATGAGTTCATTGTAGGGAGATACCGTACAGGTACCTGAACACCCCGCTATGCCGCAAACTAAGAGGTTAACTTGCACCGTGTTAGCCATCTGGTAGTGTCTACTTGATGCAAACGTGAAGCATCTTACCCCGCAAAGCTACTTTCCGCTTAACTCAAGGAACAGGCCATTCACGTGCAGCATTAGTACAGAAGGTGGCTCGTGGTTGTCACCCTCCTTTAACCGGCAGCAATGGCCTTTTGTGCCCGTACCTGCAGTTTCAGAGTACGGTGATGTTCACATCGGGAGCAGGGGGTGGGAAGAAACGATCAAACACATTTTGAAATAGTGGTTCTCAGAAAATGAGGGTGGCTAAGATCAGTTATGCTAGAGTAATCGAAAACATCAAGCAGAATGAAAACTGGCTGACAGGCTCAAAGTATCATAAAGGGAAGAAACAAAGGCAGGGCTGCGAATTCAAAACATGTACCACATTTATAATGCAGAAAGGGAGACTTTCATGAGCTAAGCCGATAAAACCTGACTCAGTAACAGTGGATATTGCTATTGGTCATAACTGCATTTTCTCCAGCTGCTGAAGTACATACAGAATGATCTTGGACTCAAATTAAAGCAGCAAAGCAAGTTTCCAAAGAAAAAATGGAGAGGCTAGAGCATGTTCTTAGTCTATAAAAGTTAGAAGGAATTAATAGACTTGTTGGAGAGTTTAGAAGTCACGACTTACAGAGCAGTCTCCTTTTCTACTACAAAGGCAGTGGGAAACAAACCTAATGAGTTCTTATCGCCAGTGTCATGAGTTGAAAATGGACATGAAACACCTGAAGAACAACTTTTTTGGGCAACAACATGTGGTCTGATTGTTCCCCCTTTTTTGTTTCAATCTCAGCTTCCTCTTTGTGCAACAGGTGTTGGTAATTAAACCAACCATATTCAGTAGGCAGGGACTTCCCAAGAACAAAAGGCTGGAGTGACATGCTCTCTGGTGCAAGAATAAGGAGCAAGAGGGAGCAGAAATTTTGAAATAGTTGTGGTAAGCTATCATGACATGTGCTGGAACAAAAAAATACAGTAGCAGGTGGAGCTGTACGGGCTATAAATATCAAGAAAGAAGAGGAAAAAAGAAAAAAAATATATTTGAAACCTACAACCAACTGTGTAACTTCTGTGAAGCTGTAAGATTTGTTTTTGTGAAACACGGAACTGCACTTTAGGACAGTGGAAGATGGGCCTGTACAGAATGGGCCCAGCTGCATCTGCCACACCTGGGCTGCAAGCCACTACATTAGAGCCGGAGGAGAGTAACCACAAGAATGTTAAACAAGGAACACAAGGGGAGCCCTAAGCAGGTGAACGAGTGTACAAACCTGAAATAAACACTAACAAGCTGAACCAAAAGGGTAAAGAATAATAATAAGGAAAAGATTTCAATTGTTTATAACAATGTTATCTGTGTGGGCAGCAACAATGAGTCAGGAAAAACATCTCCTGGAGAAGGAACACTTGGCATTGCTGAAGCCTGGTGGGATGACTTCCATAAACAGACATTGTAAATATTCCAATTATAATCTGCCTGGGAAGATTCCAGTAGTAAAATGTGTGCTGGTGTTAGTGAAAAAGTAAGGGAACAGCACTCTAAATTAGAGGTTTGTTTTTTTTAAAAAAATTGCTTTAGAATCATTAACTCAGAAGCATATTGTTTCAGGGCCAATAGAGCCAACACCCAAGGGAGGCAAATAAAAGGTCCTAAATAACTACCGTCTACCTAGCTGAATACAGCGTTGACAGCAGATATGGAATTGCTGTGACTATTCAAACAAGGGGAAGTTAGAGAGTAGAAGTATAAGTTAATGCTAGCAGCTATTCTTTTATGGAAAGCAGGTTTTACCATAAATTTCATTCTTCAAGAATATCTAATTACCAGACTTGAAACACTCTTTTTTCCCAACACTCAACAACATTTGCGAGCTGTTCAGTATCTCACATGGTGAATACTGAATACAATTACAGATCTTGCTGTTGAGGGAGCCAGGTAACTAGTGGATATCAGGTCGCAGCCAGGTATATGGAGCCATAACCCAGTGATAGCTCTCCAGTAGGGTCCCTCGGGAATGAGAAATTGCACAACACAAGCCTGCACCTTCTTCCCTTAGTACAGAGCAACCTTCTACCACTAGCGGTGTAGGCCCGTCCAAGAAAGTTATCATCATACACCCCTAGAAGCAAGAAGTGTTGGGCAAACTGACAAACAGGAAGTTTTTGAAATCCTGGAAAGCAGTAACTCTGCAAAGGAGAGCTCACTGTGAACAAAATATGCAGAGCTTTGTTTTCTTTTTTTTGTTTTGTTTTTTTTTTTTTTTCTTAAGTATACAAGAGCTGCAAAAATAATATTCTTCAGCTTCCTGTATCTCCTATAAGATACCAGTCTGCTTAGAAATTCCAAAGTAAGAGTGAAAGGCAGATTAATTTAGCAAGGGCAACACCACTATGAGGAGAAAATAAGTGAACTCTGAAAGTGTAATAAGGACCCATACCTGGAGGACAAAACATCGTAAATCCAAAGGCTCTCGCCCCTAACAGCAGGAGTGATTAATCATTGAAATAAGGGAAACAATGGATTTGGCAAGCCAATTTTTGCAGTATAGACTAGCTGCCCTCTTGGAAGGCTTGTGCTAGACAAACACGAATAGCTAGATTCACCATGACTGGTTGAAGCTTGAAGGCTAGCGGGGGACAAAAATTTAAATCTAGAAGAGATCGTTATCACTAATGGAGTTCAGTCCAGATGACCTATGCTTTTTGAAAGAGAACCATTTTTTAAATGTTCAGTACTATCTAGTACTTCATCTTGGCCTTCATCACCTTAATTAAAATCACCTTCGTACAATTACTGTTGAAAATACACTTCATAAAACTTATTTCCGTGTCCAAGGCTCAAATTTGACACACATTTGCACTTTCCATTCATATGCAGCAATACTCAATACCTGGAGCAGCACGGCCAAATGTGACCCTGATCTAATAAAGTACTTAAGAAGGAGAAATCACAAGGTATTTTTCTAATATATATAATGCCAGCAGTATTTGGTTTTGTCAAACTGATCTTAGTTCATCTATTTAGTAAATGAATCTCTGGACATTTGAGTTGATGTTACTGATTTAGAATAAATACTTACTCTCCAACTGCTGAACAATATCCAGATATCATTCAATAGCTCACTTAACAAGCTACTAGGATTTAATAAGAAAAAAGTCTACACGTACCTCTACAGCTTCCCATCCCCACTGCCTGTACTTTGGGTCATGAGTGAGCCGCCACATGTACATGTAGGTCTCTATGACTTCTGGTCGTAGGATGTAGTATTTTTCATTTTGTCTTGTAGCGATGGCCTCAACACCACCATCAAATCTGAAGGCTTCTGGTCCCAGTTTCATGCCTAGCCAATATAAAAACACACGCCAAAATAAAGGCATTAGAAGAGGTTTCAAATTATGTAACCCACCAAATCAACTATCCTTTCATGTGGCACAAAGCCAGGTTACCCAAAAGGTATATAATTTCTGAAAGATACTGCAACATCTCCTGTTTTTATATTTTGTAAATAATTCAGAGTAGGAGAGAGCTGATTTTCATCAATGCCTTAAACACCAGTTCAGTTTGAACAGTGATGCTAACATTTGCATTCTGGAAGACTTCATGTAACTAGCAACATGTGAAATTTTGCTTAAAAGATAAGGATATTTACCTTTCTATATCAAACTGGAAAATACACTCTGGGACCTGAAATGCTGCCAGGGTTATTTCTATAAGAAGATGAAAGAATCCAAAGAAATTTCTTGCACAGAAATCCACTTTCTTTTTGCAATTCTGTTGTTTGCAGCACTGTACCAACAGAACTGAGACTAAAATAATTTTTTGTGCATAAAACATGATTAATAGCTATACTGATGCATAAATGAACAGGGTCCCTCTCATACTTGTATTCAGCTATACAGAAATCGGCAAAGGGAAAAAAAAGCTATCATGTTAATGACTAGAGTGAGTAGATACGATCCAAGTGCACAGAAATTACCTATCAAACAGATTAGCCATTCCTAAAGTTACCCTTAGAACAAAGCAGCATTTGCTCAGGAAGGATGAGGAGCTCTCCCCATCACGCAACTTTCATTCAGCGTTACGTGAAAACACCGATGGCTGCCTTCACAAAGTCCAACTGCGAAACTAAACTCTGCGAGCGGGTACTTACTCGTACGATCATAGGATTCATGGCAAGTCCTGGCAATTTCAGCACCGAGCTCGATGTGGTGGCCCGTCTTGTCATTAGGTGCTCCGTCTGCTCCTAGAGCAAACATGCCTCCGGCAAAACAAGTGAGATGTCCCATCTTGTGTTCAAGCAGTCCGCCCTTCCACTCGGCAATGTAGGTCAGCCCCCCGCTTGATTTTCGAATGAGGTGGGTCTCTATGGCCTGCAAAAGTACATGATTTCAAACCAAAGGTACCATTTGGTAAAGTACGAGGGACAAAGTTGTCTTATATGTTATGCCCATTGGTTTTTCTCCATACCGCCTTATCTTATAGCAAAACGTAAAATGGATGAGCTAGCACAACCTCAAAGTGCAGCCAAACCAACACGGATTAGCATACATCAGTAACGATGATTAACTTTGCTACAACTTTGAGCAATTTACCCAGTACATTTTATAAAAATATTGTAAAGACTTAAAAAATACAATTCCAGTTAAAAAAATTTTTTTTTCTTTCCCTTTCTACTTTGAGCAATTCCAGGTAATTTCACTTTTAATGGTGATTAGCTGTGACTTCAGCTTCCATGCTTCCCATTTTAATTCTGACTTAAAGGATGTGGTTATTGATATAATTTCATGTCAATTATACACAGACATAACTCATATCCAAAACGCCTGACTCAGTGAGTGCACTGAATGATGTTAGGCCTCTGAGCCTATACGGCATTCCCAAAGTCCAATGAGTTTCCCCTCCCAGCCTGAATTCCTCTGTAGTTATCAATCAAGAGTAGGGTTTCACTGAGATTTCTGGAGAAAAACCTAAGCAGAATATAACTACAGAAATCTCCTAGAGAGAATTAGAAGTTGGTGCCATTAGCGTTGTATGGTCACTGATTACAAAATCCAGGAAAACAACCTGCCCTTGTGGGAGGAACAGAATTAAAACAACAGAGGAGATGCAGAAGAACACTTGAAGCAGATGTCCACAAAGTAAGCTATAACTCTTTAAAGGGTAACGGATACGTTCAATTATCCAGCAGTGCTCTGGTTTATTCTGTTGAAATCTCTTCTGGAAACAGTACTCCACACAAGAGAAGAAAAATGAATAAAATATCAGTACAGGGAAGTATTAATAAAAAAGCCAGGATTTCAAAAAAAAAGTTTTATAAAGAAAATATTGTAGTTATTTCTTCCCATTTAAACATCTGTAACAGTTGTTTTTATAAGCATGAAAAAACTTCTCTGAACTAGAAGCATCAGCAGAATAACTGGACAAGTTTACTTACTAAGTAGTTTTTTTGTGCCAAGAATGTCACGTTGAAAACTACACTTTGTTTTCCACTAATATTAGTGCAAAGCCCTTAGTAAGGATGTTTTCTGCCCAGCTCCAGACCCGCTATTGGCTCAGAAAACTCCTCCATCCCTTCGTTTCCTCCTTGATTGTAAGTTTTTAGCACTAGGAACCTAATGAAAAGCATACCTAAATTTTAAAGCAGCAGTAAATAATGAAGATTCCTGTGCTTTAAACAAATCCTGCATAATTTAACCTATAAAAAGATGAATTAAATATGAAAGGAGAATGGTGGGAGAACAGTTTCCTTAAGCATCCAAACCACAGACCCCACTGTGGAAGATGAAAGAATTACAGAGGCTGAGTAGATGTTGAGCTAATTGGTGGTTGTGTATTCCAAGAGCATATAAAAAAAGCTTTTCTGTCAGGATGGGAAACTAGTAGTAGAATATGTAGGTACTTTTAAAAAAAAAAAATGTTCTTTAAAACATGTCTTTTGTGCTCATTTGGGTATAAAATACTTGAATTTGTAATTGAAGAATTGACAGAACAGAGTTCAAAGAACCTGCTACAAAATGTATTAATGCATAAACAGGCAAAATTAGTGAGAAGACAGAAATAATTGGAAAACTTCCAGAATCTTTCAGAGTGCTGTTCGCATTCTTATTAAATGGTTTATATTTTGTAATAGGGTGCCTTATTGTTAAAAACACACAACAATTTGGTGGGAAATAGCTTTCAGACTACTTACTCATTCTAAAAGATAAGCTACCTAAAACCAAGTTCAGAACTGAAAACCTTTTAATCTAATGAGATTTCATTAAACCTTTCAGCATGGTATCTCCGTCTCACAAATCAACGATTCTGGCATTAGTTGGTAACTCTACTGGTCACTTAGCTGTTGAGTCAGAGTTTATTTAAAAAAGAAACAAATACAAAAATACATTGATGACTAAATTTACCTATATTGCATTTTTTTAGTAAAGAATTAATGAAAGACAGAATGAAGCATTACTGTACCTGACAGAAATAATGGTAATCATGTACCTTCAGAACTATAGTAACTAGATCAGAGTTGATTCTTGTAGTATGAAAATGGATTTTGCGATACCAATTAAGTCTTTCAGAGGTTCCCCCCCCTCCCCCCTTTTGGCTCAAGATTAAAGTTCAGGCTGAAAAAAGATGACTTCCACTTGGGAAATTTTAGAATTGTTCTAACAAACTGGTGTTAAGAAACTAACAAATCAATGTTAATTGATGCTAAGAATGTCACAAAATAAAATATATTTCTAAATTAATTATTCATGTTTAGTAAAGCAAATCATCTTGGTTTTATAAATGGGTCCTATTAAGAACTAGTACATATGCCTATTAAAAGTTATTTTTATTATGTAAGCATCTTATTTAAAGCTATTTTTATTAGGTAATTATGTGATATATTACAGACTCTCGAATTGCCTTGTCATACTTTGTACAACCATGGCTCCCCGAGTGCTCGTTAATACCTCTGCCGATGTATATACCTTTATTAACAGCATGCTAGGCAACTAGTCATTTCTACCTAGCCACGAAATCCAAATAACCTTCAGAAGCCCAAGTGTGCCAAACCTGCAAGCCCATCAGGTGTGTTCCAGTTGTTTCAGGAACTCAACGTAAAAAAAAAAAAGTTATAAAAAATCAGCATATTTACAAAAACCTCGAAAATGTAAATGCTTTTCATCTTAAAAAACCCCATGACCTACATGTAACAGAACATGTAAAAGAAACTCC
Source organism: Aviceda cuculoides (assembly GCA_035590195.1). Taxonomy (NCBI): domain Eukaryota; kingdom Metazoa; phylum Chordata; class Aves; order Accipitriformes; family Accipitridae; genus Aviceda; species Aviceda cuculoides. The sequence continues at coordinate 26,769,416 of JAVJGG010000013.1, forward strand.
CCAACACTAACTATCGATGAATGTCTTCACTGAAATTTTGAACTCCTGTATCAGTAACAGTACTTGCAGCATTAAGACGTCGTAAAACCTTCCTTTTCCTCACAAGTCCAACATAATGATAGTTTAATTTCAGAATTTACTTCCAAAGGTTGTTAAAGCACTAGTTCTGGGATGTATGTTTGTATAATGCGTTTGCATAATGCATTAGTATAATAAAATATTTTCAAAGTAAACAATAAGCAAAAAAATCAGTACTCTTTCAATTATCAATTCTGAATCTATACCCAAAGTGCCATCTATCATCCATCTATTGGAAATTCACAAAACTGCCATTCACATTTTTAATATTGTGGTTATAATATAATGGTACATACTTCAGTGAGCAGCATATCAAAATATTTTTCAGTGATTTTCACAAAGGCTGTAAGTGCCATCAGGCTGGACTGAACTTTCTGGAAGATGCCTGACATTCATTTTTTAAATAAGCTTGAGGTCCAGAGCAGGACTAAATTGCTTGCTGGAATACACGCACAATTGTTTTAAATATAAAAAAACCCTTGAATGCAAAGTTGAGAAAGTACTAGGATGAGGAAGAAAAACTATCGGTTTAAATGCAGATATAATAAGGGTCTCCAAACTTGAGCAGTAGGACGGAGATCTGGCAGGGTTACAATTCCATGGGGAAATGCCACTTGCCATCTGCGGTGCTGTGGGCGCGGTTCTGGCAGGGAAATAAAGTTACTAAACCAAGTTATTGTAAAAGGAGAATAAGTAGTATGGTGACAAAGATCCACCCAAGTGAAAAGCTCTGTTTGGTGGAATTAATTCTGAATTTCATACTTAGAATCAGTTTACTTTTTCTTTTGATATAATTATCTACACACTTAAAAATGGGACATGTTTATTTGAATTGCAGCTCTATTACAGCTTGGTCCCACCTATGAATAATTCTTTCCTGCACTGCTTGCAGATCAGGTGGAGTCATATTTAGAGATTATTATTTCATTTTACTGTAATGAATATTCTCAATATAAGCCAATAAACAGTATCTGCAAGTAATCAAAAAAGCTAGAGGAATGTGGTCTTTGATTAGCTGAAAATACATTATTGATGGATAATGGTTTGGAGCTGGTACAGTTTTTAAGTAAATAGAAAATTAATTTTACTGTTTTCCAGAATGTATTTCTGCAATTCAAAGAGTAATTTCTTTCCTTCCATCACGGTAAAGCAGAGAGACCGTGCTACATAAAAGGTTACAGTGAAGAAGTGGCTGCAAATGTATATTCCCAAAGGGAGCAATAGCAGATGCTCCCTGGGAGTGACCAAAAAAATTGAGACAACGTGATTTCAGACTGTAGTGGACAAAAAAGGAGAGGAAGGAAGGGAAACTAAAGGAATATAAACAACATTTGCCAGATAATTAAAGAAATAAATTTACTGCATGTAAAGCTGATACGGCATACTGTTTGCAGTGTACCTGCAAGCTCTTGCAGCCAGACGAACCTTTATGGCTGATACAGTTCCTGCAGTTGGGATTTTTTGTGATTTTATGTAAGGCTCTGCTTACAGTCCTCACTGCAATAAAGCCTTTAGCTAAATTACTTTTTTTTTCCATCTAGTAGGAAATTATTCCTTCTATACAACAACTGTGAAAATGCTTGAGCTCTCAATTAGAAACACTACCAGGCCCTTTTACAGGTTGAATTGTGACTCAAGTGCACCTTGAATTACTCCTGGCATCTTTCTCATGAGTTCACATGTTAAAATTATGCCCTTGCCGGTCTGTCGCACTGGAAGAACTGCAGCGAGCGAGACATTACGAACTGTTTAGGTTACAGGATTGCACATCGCATGTGTGTGCAATCGCTGTTATTGGCAGTGCAAAAGAGAAACTTCCATTTTTCCCAACCTGATTTCCTTGCCCATCCTGCTCCCTTTCTTAAGGCGGCATGTTTTGCATTCTCTGCTTATCAACCCATTCCTTAAGCTTTACATGACACTGCTGGTCCTCACATTTGCAAAATTAAGCAGAAGTGGACTCTCCTAATAAATACCTATTTTCCTTCATTCAGTTCTTCACTCCTTTAAGCTTTTCACAGCTTAAACGCTGTCTTCACCACCCCCCTTTCCTCAGTCCCCAACTTGATTTTGTGATGGGAAGGCCTTCATTTACCCTTCGACTTGTTTAGGATGCTGAACTGGAACGCATAGAGAAACGTAGAAGATACAGAACTGAATTCATCTCACTGTGGAAAAGAGTAAAAAAACCCCAATCAACAAGCTTATTTTTAATTGAGGGTATTCTCTTGGTGGATTATGCTGACAGATAATAAAAATATTAACAGAGATGCCTACAGAGCATAGATGTTCTGCACCTCAAAGTTGCTCAATTCAAAATAAACGCGCACCACAAAAAAGTTAACTCTGTTAAAGGAGCAGGGATAACAATTTACAAACCTCAAAATGCAATGTACAACTGCAGTTCTACTTCCTCTAGCACTATGGCATTTTACCTCTCCTTTTACAATAACTCTTTAATTATGATTAATGAATTTCAATGACTACTGCTGTTTTAAGACCAAAAAGCAGGTGTTTCATTTCCCACCTCAAGATGTCACTATAGCTGGAGATAAAACTGCCTTGCAAGTCATAGCCCTACCTTAATAAATTTGAAACTTCAAAAATATGATCCTAGTTCTGAATTTCCAGGGTTTATAATGTTTGTTTTGGGGATAATTACAACTCCACAGGCTTCTTTACAACAAAGCGCTATAAATTATCTCAGTCCAAACTTCTAATATATTTTTCTTCCCCTAGGAATCTTCTTCATAAACAGTATTTTGATGATTTGAAGCAACAGTGAGTATGAAAGAGAATTCTACCATGTGATATTTCCAATAATTCAAAGATGTATAATGTCAATTGCTTACTTATCTGTTTTAATATTTACACCTTGCACCAATATATTTTATTGCTTTGAAACAGCATACAGCAGGCAGGGCAGGATTATTGTGGCTTTGCATGTTGTGAGTTTTTAAAGTCCTTTGCCTGTTTTCTTGACTTTAAGTTACTTCCCTCATGTTTTCTCTGTTGAGGTGATCTAATGCAACTGATACTTTTCTTCAGCAATCTTCATAATTCATCAACTTTATCTTTTATCCAAAATTCCAATGAGTTTATTATGAAAAATATACGATTTGCATTGTTCCATTATTACAGCTGTTTTGGACATGGCAGAAAAACACTGCACTTTTTTTTTAAACTTCCTATTTATTAGTTGATATGTTTTCTAAAATATCATTCATACAGGTTTTAAGTATGTCTTACAAGGTGCATGAATCATGTGAAAGCATACAGTCAGAAAAACTAGGATGGAATAGGAAGTTCAAGCCCTTGTTACAATATTTAAATACTTCTGCCAAAGAAAAGTGCCGTCTTCTTATACTGAGGTCCTCACTGCTTACTCAACTGTGCTTTGAAAATCAAAACTGAAATCTGAACACAGAAGAACTTTCATTTGTTTAAACACAATATTAAGAAGCATTTTGAAAGCAGTAAGGCACTTACTGCTTTTAGACTTAAGACATGTTATACAGACAAGCTTACATGCGAAATGAAATATGAATGCTTATAATGGAGATGCCTAAATTTTTAAAATCAAAACATTGGCAAACATTTAACTACTATGATACCTATCCATCTGATGATTAAAAAGATGATTAAGTTCTAGGGGAAAACTGATAATTTACTTTTGTTTGGAAATCTAATTATGTTGGGGTTTTTTCCCCTGTATAGATCTATTAGTGTCTCTAAAAGTACCAATGCTCTCGCACTAAATGTACTTAATGCTGTCTGCTACCAGAAGGCTAGATTTATTCATATTCTTAAAACAGTATTAATGGAATAGAATGAATCAAAACAAGTCACTCTCAAAATGTTACAGTACGTATTTTCTGAATTTTCTAGAAGGCGGCAGGCAAAATAGCACAAATAGTAAGGCCATGGCTGCTCTGACAACAACAGCAAAGCCATGAGCAAAAAGGGACAATGTCTCTCGCAGGACTTTTCTAGTTAAAATCCTCCTTAGAGTTCTAACAACATTATAGCTTGCTGCGTCTCCTGACAGTCCATAAACAAGCAAACATTTTAATAAGTACTTTCTAAAGTCCAAAACATAGACACTGTGCAGTTATAAGTAAATTATTAACAATTTAAAAATCTGCAGAAGCCTGGTTTTAGTCTTGATGCTTTCCGTAAGCAGTTGTAAAGAGCCTCAAAACTCCTGTCAAGAGCAGAAATACAGTGAAGAGACTAAAAAGGAGCAGCGAGTCCTCTCTATGTTCTTGTCTGTTAAGCGTAATGAATCTTGTGTTCCTACATAATACGGCTATACTATCGCTACGTGCAGAACACCAGTGCAGCTGGGTGATAAATATTTTAAACATGACAGCTGACAAAATACGTAAATAAACTGCCTGTTTATTCGTTTTTACACGTCTAAGTTATAGACAATACCTCCCCCCCTCCCCCAACAATATATGCAGCAGGAATGCTGGGCACCCTGCACCAACTGCTTCATTCCGAAGATGGGCTCCTATTGCACCACCCGCCCTATTTATGTATTTCCTTCAATGCTAAGAAGTCCTCAAGTATTGAACGTTCAATTCATTAATATACTTTTGGCTTTACCCAGTCTGACAAACTGTTCTAATTGAGTTGTTGCAGTTCTGTCATTGTCTGCATCAGTTACGTAGTGTTTAAGATCACTACGATCACAAAGCAAACCACTTCGAGCAACTTAATGGCAACTGCAGTCAGCGCACACCAGCCACCAGACTGTCACCACAGTTAAATGGACCCTCACGAAACTCTGGAGATGAAAACGGCCTATCTGCCAACATCATGTTCTCAGTTTGCTAACACCACCTTCTTCTCTCCCTCATTTCAATGACAAAGGAGTCTACACGGATTTGTTTTATTTATCTGAAAGGCTGAAATCTCAACAGCCACCAAAAACATTCGCTACTTAATGCTGACAATTAAATATACCACCCACCCACCCCCAAACAAAATCAAAACCATATAGCTTCCTTTGGCAGAGTATGAACTGAGTATATCAAAGCTAGTCTCAAAAGTTACCAATGTGCCAAAAAAAAAAAAAAATTATAAAAAATTAAAAAGTGACCCTATAGATTTTCTGTCTGAATACTCAAAATCCCGAGGCCAAAAGTGACTTTTTCACCTTCTGATACCCACAAAAGTTTACCGCATTGCTTAATCGCCAAGCCAGCGTAGCAGCAGGCTGACTTTCAGGAGTGCTGCTGAAATCTGGCAGAGAACAGCCACGGCGCTGCTTCACACCACCTACTCTTCTTCGTGCTATTTCCATTGTTTCTGCTTCCACGTGCCAGGTTCTCCGGAGAGCACTAGTTTCCTTGTTACAATCTTCTGAGCGGTTGTTACCCAGTAAGAAAAAATTAAACAATCTAAATGCCTAAAAGTAAACTGACCTGTCTAAAGGTAAAACTGCAGATCGCAGTGGCTTTACCTCTCCGATACCACGGAGCCACCGCGGGCTGTGCTGGCCTGGGCTGCTTGGGAAGTGTTGGCAAGAGATTCTCCCTCTTCCTGTGAAGTTCTTCTACGCCAAGTTACTGCTCCCTACCGCCTCTAGATACGCCACTTCTCTAGAAACTTCTCTCAGAGAAATCCCCTCTGAGGAGGGGATGAAGGCGGCATCAGAGAGAGAAAGAAGAAATATTTAAGATGCAGAAAGCTTGCACCACTGGCCATAAATAAAAGTAATGGGAAAAGCTGGAAAAGATACCTGACCATCGGACATCAAGTGTGAGACAACCTATTAACAGGAGTACTGGGAAAACTGCTCTTCAACTTTCAGGGCGGACACATTCAAGAGAGGAGGATTTGACGCAGTTGCTTGTGACTGCTGTTGCTAGACTAGGTATAAGTGAACCCACAAGGTCCGTTTTTTCTCTAAATTATCGTGTTCTCTTACAAAACCTACTCAGTTGTGTCTCAGGGATCAACTGTGTTAACTGAAAAGGGTGGAATGGTTCCTGTCCCAGATACTTGCAAAGACTGATAGATTATCCTACGGGCAGTTACATCCTCAAAATACAATGAAAAGCTGAATGCATGTTTGTTCCATAACTAAATGTTGCATGCTATCCATTGAAACCAGTTTAAGAAGATCTCTTACTTCCTTTATTATGTGAAACAGGACATTATATGCATTGCTTTTCAAAAGAGAAAAGTAACTTACATCAAAACTACATTCACTTGTCTTTTTGTGCAAATTCTAGGGCTTATGAATCCCCCCGATGGCCTTACAAATACATTCATATTATGCTCTGGTATTCAAAACAAGACTCTCTCTGTCCCTTTTCCCATCAGAAATAAAGTCTTCTTAAATGGCGTCAGCCAAATACACATCTTATTCATGGCAAGCAGAAAAAGTTTTTAAATCTAGTTTGACATCTTAGTTATTGCTTTTAATTTAAGCCATGAAACAATCTATAGGTGCAACAAAAATTCTAATAGAAAGAACTCTTTGTTTTTAATATGAGTTACAGAACAACATAAGAAATAACCCCAAAGCTTTATCTAAATAAATTTCAGCTTTTCACAGTGAACTATAACTCACCATGTATTTTCATTTGTTGTTTCTGGATAGCAGAAGATATTGAATTAGGCATCAAACCTTCACATCGCTCTTTCAGAATTTGGTGGGGATGTGCTGGACCAAACGGCCAGGAATAATCATGCCGTTCCCTTTGGCGTAGTCTTAAAAAGATTCTGAAAGCGTCAGGGGAAATTTATCTAAGAAAATACAAAGCAGACTCAGAATGCCCAAACCGTGTAGGCTTAGTCATAAAGAAAGACTGCAGCTTGTGCAGACACTTAAATTAGCTTTAATTTAGGTAAGTAAGGGATCGATAGCAATAAAGCCAGTATCAGGATGGATTTCAAAGCAGGCTAGTTACTTCAGTGAAGAACCTGGCATCTCAATGGGGACCAAACACTCTGCGGTTTCTGTGAGCAACTTCCCTGCTGTTTCCTGAACGAGCTGCATTACAACATCAAGCTGTACCTCCGCAGGCTGCATATACAAATCAGCTTTGGCACACATCTACCTCGGTACAGAAAACGGAGAACAGGAATGCCATTGCTCGGAAAGTACCGGGAACAGCACTCAACCAGCAGCGTGGCGAAATCCAGCACGTATTTAGTGATCGTTCGGCCCTCTCAAACAACGATACTCCGGACAGACACGATGCTTGGGCTGCTTAAGAGCTAGTACTACTAAAAACCATTAAGATCATAGGTACTTTAAATCACAGTCGTATGCAGCAGAGCTCAGACCCCGTCACTGACGCTGCCGCATTTGGTGACGCTGCTGACCAGGCAATTCTGCTCCCGCAGCTCGATCCCGAGCTGGGAGAACTGGCCGCGGGGAGAGGTGGCCATCACCACTTCTGCTCCCCGCTGGGACCTGGCCATGCCTGCGACAACTTCTGCCCCCCAGGAGGCCCTTACCCTGGTATGGCCGAGGTGTGAGTTCGAACAGGGCCGCGCTGCCGTGCCCTCCCGGACTCTGCCGTCGGGTGGGATCGAGGCGGCCCTGCCGCTCCCTGGCTTGACGGGAGGCAGCGCGCTCCCTGCCAAGGAGGGCGATGGTCCCAGCGCGTTTGGGAGATTCTACCTGCAGCGGTTTCCAGAATAGCTGTCCTAGCAAAAGCACCGTCTTTTACCGCGGGCGGCTATGCACTAGTGCTTACCCTGCGTAAGAACGTATTAAAAAGAAAAACCTGAGAACGTTAAACCAGTGGAAGTAGAAGTCTAGAAGCAGCTTTGAGGTGCTTCAGAATGCCTTCCGTGGTAAGATGAATTGATATCGTATTATCAGACACTTTGTTCTCTCTTTTTGGCTGCCAACCTAATGGCTGAGCTATTACAGTATCACTGTTCTTATGTTACAGCCTCGAATGCACTCAAACCTAATTTAAAATCCACCTTTTGCTCTGAAGCTGAAACCACGTTAGCGGTGAAAATGAGGCCGACTGCATCCAAATCTGCACTTACAAAATTAAGGGCAGGGTTTTCTTAGCAGAGGATATTCGGTCGTCAAATTTACTAGAGATCACACCCTCCCTCAAATCATCACATAAGCCTTTTCTCTCTGATGAAAAAAAAGATAGTTGCAATGAGCCAGGGTCGTATTTTTTTAATGTCACCACTTTCTGCGGTATGGGAAGTAAAAGGAGACTTAGGCCTCTTCTGTCTGTAAACTTTCCTCAGTCTGATTTAAAGATGTATCTTCACTCAACTATGCAATTAAAAATAAGAAACAGTTTAGGTAACTAAATGAAAATCAAGTAATT